>JAFBJS010014867.1:3377-16367 GCA_016785265.1 Paraplagusia blochii | reverse complement strand
ATTGATGGATGCAGTGAGGGAGGACATGGAGGTGGTTGGAGTCAGAGTAGAAGATACAGAGGACAGGGTGAGATGGAAATTGTTGACTCGCTGTGGCAACACCTGAAAAACGGGATAAGCCGCAAGAAGAAGAAGAAGAAGAAGAAGAAGAAGATTAGTAATAGATACTTGCAATATTTGATTAAATTGAACAAATATACAATTGTGTTAATATTAGATTTTATTTGTTAAACTGTCAAGAGATGAAGAGAGTAGATGGATGAAGATAGATAATCCATATACGGTAGATAAAAGTTATTGCACTAAAAAAGTCAAAAAGTAATCAGTTATTTATGGAAATGAGAACGACTGCTGCTAATATGTTTTTTCCAGCTTTTTTTCCTTTAACTTCACCTTAAAAAAATGTTAACATGGAAGAAGGGAGGTCTGTTATGGTCAATGGTGATTATTAATGTGTCTTGAGGCAGTCACCTGTCACTCACTGTGACCTCACTGCAACAGTCTGTTAAATGATGTATGTCAGGAACTGTGACCAGAAGAGAAGAGCAACTGGCTGCTTTTTGTCTTCCTCTGTGAAAGTATCACTAGAGGTTGTGAATCAAACACACACACAAAAGAAAAACTGACTGGAATAGTAATTTCTCATCATCTTTTATTTATTGAATTTTTTTTTTTTTTCGGATTTTTGCAGCATACTGTTAGAGGGAATGAGGTGAAAGGAATGCTGAATATCCTGCAGGTGAGACCGTCCTCTCATGGGATTCAGTGGCCTTGATGATCACACTGTCCTACCATGAGTTAAGGGATGGTCACTTCTATCTTCTCCTTTTTCTTTTGTCTCGTCATCTCCCCCTGTCCTCGGTATCTTCTCCAAATCCAAAAAGATCTGTTTCCTTCTGCCGAATGTCAGCTGTAATTTCTTCTTCTTCTTCTTCTTCTCCTTTCGGCTTATCCCGTTTTTCAGGGGTTGCCACAGCGGGTCAACAATTTCCGTCTCACCCTGTCCTCTGCATCTTCAACTTCAACTCCAACCACCTCCATGTCCTCTCTCACTGCATCCATCAATCTCCTCTTTGTCTCCAACCTGGTAGCTCCATCTCTAGGATCATTCTTCTACCAATGTATCCACTGTCCCTCCTCTGAACATGTCCCTCCTCTGAACATGTCCAAACCATCTCAATCTGTCTTCTCTAGCCTTTTCTCCAAACCTTCCTGTCTGTGTTGTCCCTCTAATCACCTCGTTCCTGATCCTGTCCATCCTTGTCACCCCCAAAGAACATCTCAGCATCTTTAACTCCTCCACCTCCAGCTCTGTCTCTTGTCTTCTGCCTATTCCTAGTGTCTCTAATCCAGTCAGCTGTAATTTCTAAAGAACTATTATTTTGTGGACTTTGAATGCCACACGCAACACCGTGAGGACAAAACTGATTTTTGAGTTGGGATGCCCCGGAGCAGAAAGGTGAGTCATGACCTACATGAGGAGATACTGTGATCTTCTGCAGCGACCATCAGTTGGCCTTTTAACATACACAGCTTCTTATTAAGGCCTTTTAGTCTACGTGCCCTTCAAATATCTCCTCCCTGAAACACACACACACTGACACATAATGTGTATCTACCCATCTGTGAATGAGGGCCTATCTGGAGTGGACTGCAGGGTACTTAAGGCTATCTGCAGCTAATTCAAGATATGTGAAATTGAAGGGAGATATGACATGAGTGGATAGAGGGGGCGCGAGAGAGTAGATGGGGAAACACAAGGAGAGGGACAAAAGGGACAGAAACGGGGACGGTGATGGAACCACAATAGGAAAGACGCCGACGTTAGCAGGAAAAGTCACATCGTCACATGCAAGTTTTCCCTCGCGTCAAATAATGGTTAACTCACGATGAAAGATAGAAATAATGCAAATAGAATTGTTAAGGTGGTTTTTAATCATGACGTTTGACATCTTTTAGTGGTTTTGTCCCTTTAAATCTATTAAGAATGTCCGTTTCTATCATTAATATGGGATAAAACATATTTTGTACATGAACTGAAACAGGCAGGAAGAGCAGACAAATACATTATCACACAAAGTCAAATGTCACACTGTACGCCGAAGACGTCTTGCAGCTTCATTTACTTTCTTTCATTAGTCCTATTCTGTGGGACATGTTTTCTCTTCCTGTGGCTTCGACGTCTAAGTTCTGATATTTTCATGTCCTGGATCATGATGTTCCTTCTGTGTTAGCGTAGCTGAAGGACTGAGGTACGGATGTACAGTACAGGATTTTGACGGAAGTGGTCAAAATCCTCTATGTACAGTTATAAATGATGACACCTTCTCACTTTTTTGGACAGAGTAGGTGGACATCATTATTTTTGACTGTGACATCCTGGGTAGGTGAGACGGTTACCACGGCTACAACCCAAATCACATTGCACCATAACGTACCTTCCTGTAGGTGATGAATCCACTGGAAGCTAATCGCCCTTATTGTGATTTGACCTTGTCCAGGAGGTGAATCCTGTTCTTTAACACCAAAGACATTAAGACATTGCCTCTGGTCCAAAGTGATGTCCTAGAAGCTAGCCTTCTAGCTAATTTTTCCTTCAAGATTTAGTAATGATGCGAGATACAAGCATGCTTCCAGTTGCTGACACTAGGTGGCAGCCCACGTTGCCCCAATCGCTCAGTTGACGTGTACGTTGACTTCTGTACATCGATTCACAAGCTACGATCCGATTCCGGAACGAGTCATGAAAAATATTAGACGATCGATCCAGTTTGATCCGATTCAGGTCAGTTCGATCCAAACCGATCCAAAACGATTAATTTGCACACCCCTAATATATATATAGTGTATATTAGGGGTGTGACGAGTCACTCACATAACGATCCGATTCATATCTCGATTCACAAGCTACGATCCGATTCAGGAGTGATTCATAAAAAATATGAAACGATCGATCCAGTTTGATCCGATTCGGTTCAGTTCGATCCAAACCGATCGAAAAACGAATTATTTGCACACCCCTAATACATGTATAGTGTATATAAGGGGTGTGACGATTCACTCGCATAACGATCCGATTCATATCTCGATTCACAAGCTGCGATCCGATTCAGGAGCGATTCATAAAAAATATTAAACGATCGATCCAGTTTGATCCGATTTGGTTCAGTCCGATCCAAACCGATCCAAAACGATTAATTTGCACACCCCAACATAAGTGTGGACAGGGCCGCACAGGCATGTGTTTGTGTACGAGGGAGAGGGAGAGAGAGGCAGACAGACAGAAGGAGAGAGACAGACAGTGACTTTGAGGTGCAGTCCTTGGCTCACAGATGCCCCTCCATTATCTGCCTGTCTTCGTCTGCTCAACCTACTCTGCCTCAGGCAACTTTCTACTCTAAAGAGCTGTTCAACAGACACTGCACACACACACACACACACACATGCACACACACACACACAGACATGTCTGTCTCGCTCCAAGTTCCATTGGGGCAGTGTGTCTTGGCATGGAGAAACTTGGCTAACAGCTTGCAAGAGTAAGGTGACATTTCTTTTAATGCAGATCAGTGTGTGTGTGTGTGTGTGTGTGTGTGTGCATGGATATGATTGCATTCCATATTTACTTCATCCATCTGAATATGAAATGGTAATGAGCTATAAAACCCTGCGATGCATCATGGTGGACACTGTAAACTTCCTGAACATTGAAGAACAAATGTCCTGCAACACTGGTGTAGAACACTACCTGGGACACTACCTGTCCAATGGGCTCACCACCTGCAGGAAGGATCACAAGGATGCAGTGTGATTTGGGTGTAGGTCATGGAGCCTGCTGCATCTCAACCTGGTAACAGATAAGAGGACGAAGATGGATGGATGTATGGATAGATTATTAGGTTTTTGTGGTCACTGAGATGTTCTACCTCCCAGTAGGAGCTGCAGTAAAACCAATGTCTCCAACAGGATCCTAGAAAATGTTCCATCAAACATTGTCTATTCCTGGTTTCCCTGAAGCAAACGATTGCGACCTTCTGGTGTTGATGGCCTTTTGCCTTTGACCTTCATGAAGATCTCAGTTACACTAAATTCCAAGGTAACCTACAGTACAATGGATAAAAAGCCTCTCCTGGAGCTGGAGGGACAGTCCTTGGACGAGCAGTGATTCCAATCTTTGGTTTGTGAGGGGACATTTCATCAGCGCTTCACCTAAACTTGAGTGAATTTGTTCTAAATGTATGTTTAGTGGACGACAAGATGACAGAGGAGATAGGTTTGCTCATAAAGGGCATCAAATTGCAACGTAATGAATTAGAGGTGTGTGTCTCCCAGTGTGTGTGTGTGTGGATGTGTTTGTCCTTATGCGTCCCTATCGACCAAGCAGCAGTCCACCTTGAAGACGCAACAGATAAGGGAGGAGATAGTCTCGTCTTGTGTGTTCATCATTCCCCTCTCTCCCCAGTAACACACACACACACACACACACACACACACACACACCTTAATGTGTTTTTCTTTGACCTGGGGCTTTTATAACCATTTGTCTTCGTTAATGAGTGACTAGAGGACTGTTACTCTAAGTAACTGGTGTTCTTGATGATTTGTGATTAAAAAACACAATTTAATTTGAGCATTGACATGTTTTGTGTCCAGTTTTGCGACAACAATACAAGAAATCTGGATTTTTACTTTGCGTTAAGTAGAACGTAGGTTCCACTGGCACACGAAGATCTTCCTTTTACAGCACTAGTCAAAGTCAAACTCAGGCCTGGGGGCCGTATCTGACCCGCAGAGTAATTACATTTGGGCCAGAAGACAATATCAAATGTGTGCTGTGAGTTTGATTAACAGGTTAAAGCCCTTTTATTTTTTTATTTTTTATTTTTTTGGTTGTTGGTCTGTAAAAAATATTCTGTTTCCTAAAAAAAAATAATTGAAAAGGCATCATGAGAAGGAAAAAGAGGAAAAAATATTGTTCATAATATTAAGCTTTGCCTGTTAAATGTTTGTTCCAGTCCACGCACAGGAAGGCTCATATTATTGGTGCGGTGTGATTTGTGTGGCAGTGTTGGAGACTTTTGAGACCCAGCATTAGATGAGCAGATAAAAACGAACGATCGATTGTTCCATTTTTATGGAAAACTAAAACTTTCTTTAATCCCTAAAACTTGTTTAAGTTTACCATCATTACATCTCCAAAGAGAAAGGGAATCATGAGTAATAACAAGCATTTTTTTTTTCAATAAATATAAATTACGACCAAGACTTTATCCCAGGTTTATCTTAAGACTGAGAGAAGGAGAGCAGTGTTCTGTAAATGTCTGGTCTGTGCACAAGCGTGAGTGAGAGAAATCCTAGGTAATAAGATTCAATTATACTAAATACTAATAAGTATAAGACGAGATACTTGAAAAGGTTCCTTGAATAATCTGAAAAAAAAAATTCTATGTTTTCATTTAATGTGAAGCCAGAATTATATGCTCATTTAAGGAGGGTGAGGGGGTGGGATCTTCCGTCTTTTCAGTTCTCATTGGCTGCTGCACAGGTGGTTCCATTGTGTATGTGTATGGCAGTGCTTCTCAAAGTGTGGGGCGGGCCACCCTGGGGGGCGCGGTGCGAGGCTGAGTGGGTGCGTGTGACCCTGGGGAACATGCTTTTTTTTCCACCGTACTACAATAAAGTGTAATTACACATCCACTCCAGTAGTTGGCAGTGGCGCTGTCATTGCCCATTGTGCGCAGCGAGTTGAACTATATCTCTTTTTGTTTTCTTTATCTTAACAAGGATACGATGTTATGCAGAGGTGTAGCTAGAACAATTTTATAGACAAATAAAAAGCGGAGAGTGGGTGGTGGGGTGGGGGCGCGAATGGTTTTCTTCTTGCCAGGGGGGGGCGTAAGAGAAAATAATTGAGAAACGCTGTTGTATGGGGTCTTTTGGGATCAAACTTCAGACCATCCAAGTTATTTGTCTCCTCAAACAATCCAGGAACCATATTTTTTTATTTCAAACACTTCAGGAACATCACTTTCATGGTGGAATCCCCAAAACCAGCGTTACATTAAAATACTGTTTCTGTTCTAAACTAAATTGGTAAAAAAAAAATATGCTTCAAAACCTTTGTTACCATGGACACAGGATTTTAAAATGAAACAAAATGAAACAGTTATAAGTTTGTTACCACTTTTATTTTGTAAGAATTTCTGGTTCTGAACAAAATTTTATGTTTCTGGTCATCGTTCTCAACCATCGTTATCAACCATCTCCAACTTTGAGCTGGAAAATTAGCTGAGATGCGAGTTGGCCGCTCCAGTTAAGGAGGAATGACCATTATTTTAGTTTGTTTCTTTTCTTCTAAAAGTTAGGATTTTACTTTGGTTGCATAAGAATAACGTTTCCTTTAAACACACTTGACATTAGCAGGAGAAACGTTCTTCTGTGAAGCTCATGTCATGCTTTATTTTATGTGAGTTACAGTCAGGCAATATAGAGACAATATAGGGCAGAAAGACTCCTTACTTCATTAGTTTGAGAAGTGATTTTATTTTCCTGTTTGCTAATACAAGGTGCAATAGCATTAATCTGCAGAGTATGCATCTTTCTCTTCTCCACTCTTTGTTGTCCATGTCTGCACCAACAAATACAGTCATATGTGTACATCACAGCAGCGCGGCCATGGTAAAGCAGAGAGGAGGAGTGACCTTGGTCCAGCCTGGGGGGCTTCAGCAGATGGAGAGAGGGGCAGAGGGCTCTGGCACCGCAATCTGAATCACACACACACACACACACACACACAGAAAAGGCACAAGCTGGCTGAGTGACATTGTGAGTGTCTCGGCAGGGTCGGCCTTTTCACACTGACACAATAGCTCCAGAATTTGGGAAGGAAATCCAGACAGGAACATCCCGGTCTGGGAATGTCACTAGGTAGATACTCAGTATGGTTCTGTTCATGAAAAACAAACCCAGAAGTCCCAGTAAAAAATGTTGAAGTTAGGACATGACTCATGGACGTGGTGTTCACATGCAAGGAAAAAAAAAAAAAAATCTGCTGTCGGAATTTCCTTGTTTATTTCCTTCAACAGATGTAGATCAGACAGAGGATAAAAAACCAGCCAGTTTGAATCGTTTTGGTGACAGAAGACTTCATAAAAGCCCATTTGGTCTTCACTAATTTGCAATATTTATGTAGGACAATTTCTTAGGTGCCTTAAACAGGGGGTTGGCAAGGATGCAGGCTGGGGGGGTGGAGGAGGGGTGGTGGCGGTGGTTAGGGCTACATATGTCCCCCCAGATTGGGAGAGCGCATTAAAAAACAGCAGCTAACGAGACGAAGAGTGAGGCAACGCGGGGGGAGGAAGACGAAGAGGGAGGAAGAAGGGAACATTTGTGAGGCTACGACTCTTTGGAAGGGAAGTGCTGCCAGCCCACCTGTCTGCAAGGATGCCAGCTGTACGGAACACACACACACACACACACACACACACACACACACACACACATGTGCATGTGCATATGGGTGGCAGTGAAGCACACACACACAAAAATGTCAGCACATTAACAGTCGGGAGATAATGAATGAAGACACAGTTGCTGAGGTAACGATGAGGTGGAGAAAAGTTGCTGCAAGGATGGTGGGATTCAGAGAAGCATTTTATTTATTTGTAAATTCTGTGTTTGCTCAAGAACTTTTTTGCTAGATATATATATATATTTATACATATATATGTATATAAACATAGATATTCTTCTTCCCGTTTTTCAGGGGTTGCCACAGCGAGTCAACAATTTCCATCTCCCCCTGTCCTCTGTATCCTCAACTCTAACTCCAACTACCTCCATGTCCTCCCTCACTGCATCCATCAATCTCCTCTTTGACCTTCCTCTTCATCTCTTACCTGGTAGCTCCATCCACTGTCCCCGCCCTGAACCACTGTCCCTCCTCTGAACATGTCTAAACCATCTCAATCTGTCTTCTCTAGCTTTTTCTCCAAACCTTCCTGTCTGTGTTGTCCCTCTAATCACCTCATTCCCCATCCTTGTCTCTCCTAAAGAGAATCTTTAACTCCTCCACCTCCAGCTCTGTCTCCTGTCTTCTACCTATTCCTAGTGTCTCTAATCCATCCATCATGGCTGGTCTCACAACTGTCCTGTAAACCTTGTCCTCCACCTTAGCTGACTCTCTTCTATCTCAGATCACTCCTGACTCTTTTCTCCAGTGGTTCCATCCTGACTCCACTCTATTCTTCTCCTTCTCTTCCACAGTCTCCACTGCTCTGAACAGTTGAGCCTAAGTATAAACATAGATATATATGTATATATATATTTGCTAAATTGATATAAACTTCTGAAAAAAAAAATTAGGGACCGTCTTCATGTTTCTGTCTTTAAGTTTACAAGTTTTGTCGCAAAAGTCTTTTTATTTGTTATAGATCAACAATGTACATTAAAATGTAAACGTACTTTATTATATGGGTGGAAAAACATACAGTACCAGTAGAAGATACCCATGTCCTTATAGACCAGGGGTCTCCAGCCTGGTGTCCCCATGGTTTACCTCCAAATGGTTCTGTCCCTGTGCTTTTTGAGTGGACGTTACATTCACAATGGTATTTGTGGTGGAGAATAGTGTTTTATGGACAGACAAAGTGTTGGACGATATTGAAGTGCAGTGTCATTGTAGAATTGTAGATTAGCAGCCACAATGTGCAAGATACGTGGACTGGCGCCTAGATAACGGACACAAGACACATTCCCAAGACTGAATAAGACACAACATAAACTGGCGCCGTAGATAACAGACCCAAGATGTTCCCACGTCAATGTCAAGGCGCAGGAGGACAACATTCTACATTTCAGAGGTCTGAAAAATGTCTTGAATGTCTCGTGATATGACTGTCTAAGAATGTCCAAGAACTGTATTAGAAGAACACGCCTGTATCAGGGTTGGTGAGACTGCAGATGAGTTGATTGCAGAGGCGTAGCCACGGGTGCTAGCTAGACCTTTAGATACAATAAGTCCCCCGAGACGGAGAAGTGTGTCCTGGTCTGCTTATTTGGAGACAACAATTTCTACAATATATTCTAATGGGTCCAATCATGACGGTCAGAAGAATGGTCACTGCTGTATGTCCCAGAAGTAGATCTTTTGGAATAACTGAAAGGTCTTGAAGTGGCTCCTGGTTTCAAAAAGGTTGGTGCGTTAGGAAAAACTTCCCAAAACTCTAACGGTGGAAAAAAAAAGAAGACGAAGAAACGTCAGGGTGAGAGACAGACAGGGATCCTCAACCAGGACACACAGACAGGCTTCATCAGAGGGGATACAGGTCAACAGTTCACTGGTGAATCTACATGGAATGAGAAAAAAAAATGACAGAAAATCATTTATAACAACAGTTGACATAAAGTGAGGCATTTATGCAGAACTGTCTTCTCCAGGTTGTAATAGGATTTTTTGAGTTTTGCAAAGACTGACACAGTTTAATAAATGTTCGTGGCAGATTGATGGCAACAGTTAATGTCACTGTTACAGAATATTCTCCCTGTAGATCAAATACATCCCTGACACTGTGAATTATGAATTATTACTAATTCATCAAGGGAAAATTCTAACAAAACTTTATGGTCAGAACATTTTGGCACTTAAAATCTCGCAGTATTTATTATGCGGCTTTTTTTATTTTTGGTTTCACGATGAATTTCGCTGTAGTTTGTGTATAAACATCAAACATTACTTCATTACAGCGTAGGTCAAGACAGTTTGAGCTTATTTTAACAGGGACACTTGCATAAGCGTCCTGGGAAATGCTTCTTTCCTGTTACATGTGTAGCAATTATCAAAAGCCTAATTGATTGGATGACAGAGCCATAATGAGCAGATGTCAACTCCCATTCCTATATTCTTTTGTTTGAAAGTCTCAAAGTTGAAGGAGATTTTTTTTTTTTTTTTCCTGCTGCAGCCTTCACAGTAAGAGCTGGGCAGGATTAAAAGGGAAACGATGGCGTGTGCAGGAAGAAGAGAAAAGGACTTGAAAAGAGCAGAGAGGTTGAATAGACGTATGGGTCATTATGGAGGCATTTATCTCATTAGTCGTGTTGAAGGAGACACACAAAGGGCCGACGTATACATGTTCTGGAATATATGCAAACACACATGAGCATCCGCACGTATACACGCAGGGACGAGGAGCGCCGGCTTTATCTGTGCAGAGTTGTCTTCCAGATGAATAGGTGGTAATGAGCGTGTAGTGGAAGTGACCCTTCCTCAGGTCTCAGGTGTGCAACACATGGCATCTCACCCCCGCACCCCCCGAACTCCCCCCCCCCGTCTCAATGGACTTTCTTGTTTGTTCCAGTGTTTTTCCAACTATATTCTTTTTTTTTTCCACTTTCATTTGTATCAATTCATGGTCAAATTAATTCACAAAATGAAATCGATAAACCGTCCAATAACCACTGGGAAAGTTCACAGTTTTATTATCGGCAAGCACACCGCCCCCCGCAGTTTAGATTGGGGATCTCTTGGGACGAGGAGCGCCGGCTTTATCTGTGCAGAGTTGTCTTCCAGATGAATAGGTGGTAATGAGCGTGTAGTGGAAGTGACCCTTCCTCAGGTCTCAGGTGTGCAACACATGGCATCTCACCCCCGCACCCCCCGAACTCCCCCCCCCCGTCTCAATGGACTTTCTTGTTTGTTCCAGTGTTTTTCCAACTATATTCTTTTTTTTTCCACTTTCATTTGTATCAATTCATGGTCAAATTAATTCACAAAAATGAAATCGATAAACCGTCCAATAACCACTGGGAAAGTTCACAGTTTTATTATCGGCAAGCACAGCGCCCCCCGCAGTTTAGATTGGGGATCTCTTTTCACTCTTGCAGTATTTTGTAACAGCAGTTGAGGCAGCACCTGAGGAGCAGTGTGTGGGGACGATAGCAGGCTCAGGGCATCTTAACAGTAACCTGGCTGTAGGGGGATTCGAACCTCGGGCCTCGCGGACGTCCTCTTCCTTAACCACTAGGCCACCGCGGCCACGGAATTTATTTTTTTTATCTGAACTTGTTGTTTGGGTCAACTTGTCATTTTTGGTTAAAGATAAGAAGGTTTTAGCCTTTGTGGGCAGTGGCCTAGTGGTTAAGGAAGCGGACTTGGGTCTGCAAGGTCCTCGGTTCGAATCCCACTACCACCAAGTTACCACTGAGATGCCCTCACCCACTCAGATGCCTGTCACCCACTTTATCGCTGATGGGTAAAATGACTATTGATTGGATTTTCCTAGCATGTGAAAAATCTTGAAAAAGTTGCTTTGGGAACTCATTTTTTGTGGAGCTTGTATTGCGGGGACCAATTTTACCTGTTTTTTAATCCCTTAAACAGTTAAAGTGTTTATTTTTCTGTATTTTCTTGCGTTTCTGCAGCAGTAACGTTCAAATTCTAAAGAATCAAGGCTATTTTCTGTCAACAACAGTTAAATGTTAATGGATATTAAAAAAAGAAACATTATTCCCAACTGCACATAAATGGTGTGAGCATTCAGGGAGACACAGTTTCACACCTGTACCATGTGACGGAGCACCATCAGCCATGCAGCCCCCACATGGTCACACAATTGGATTCTTTCATTCTTCGTAGATGAATCTTTTCAGGGATATTTTAACCTTGTTTTTTTTTCTTCCTTTTTGCGTGTGTTTGTGGTCACTCAAGACAGCAGGACAACAGTGTGACACAAATAATCACAATCTTTAACAATGGGCTGTAGGAGACATCAGGACCAATCAGAGCTTGAGCAGAGCCAACACAGATGCATAATAGAAGACGGATGAATACTTGGCTTTTTAAATTAAATCGGTCTTTATTTAGAACAGACAGAACGGGACAATTCACACAGTGCACAGTTGGATACAATCTTTGTGTGATTTCGTTTCCTACTTTTTTATCGCAGGGATCTCGACTTTTCTGCATCACGTAACACACACGTACGCAGTCTGTCAGGGGCAGGTCCTGAGGGACGGAGGCACTTGAAGGAGTGATTGCTTAATGAGGGAGAAAATCTGTTTTACTGCGGGACAGGAGGCGCCGGCGCTGTCTTAACAGACTGTATTTACACTACACGTGCACTAATTAAAAGATGTAATTGACAGGAACGGGAAAACACCTCAGGGCTGCTGTTCTTATTATTAGATTCTGATTTCCAACTTTCTTAGCGCTAAAAACTGATTTTCCTCTTTTTAGTTAAAGGAATTGAAAATAGTCACTGAGGATGTGTTACTATTACTATCTGTGTGACTATTGCTGCAGATAAACAGGTGTCAATTTATGATTTTTGCATTGTTTTGCATAGTTTGTTTTTAACTAGTCGGTAGTGGTGGACTAGTGGTTGAGGAAGTGGACTTGGGTCTGCAAGGATTCAGGTTCGAATCCCTCAGCTGCCACGTTGCCGCTGAGGTGCTCTGGTCATAGCACTGTCCAGACCCACAAAACTTTCTCCCACAGGGAGTATGGAGCCGTGTGCTTTGGGTTGCAATGGAGGAGACTGTTGCCCCTGAGAGAGGATAAATAAAATAATGTTTGTTAACTAAGGAAAAATTTAGATTTTTGTAGAGGAAATGAAGAAATTCTTTTCCAAAACCATTGTAGATCAATGGTTCTCACTCTGTTTTACAACCAGATAATATTTAGTTGCTGACACTTTATAATATATTTTATATATTATATATTTATGTATATTCATGTGTGCACAGTTGTCAAACAGGATGTATCAGGTCAGATGGTTGTACATGCTGCATTTTGACCTGATTTTTGTAAAAATATAAACATATTCTGTATATATATGTATATACAGTCATGTAAAAAATGATTAGACCACTCTGCTGTTTTCTTCAATTCCTTGTTCATCTTAATGTCTTGTTCCACTAAAGGTTTATCACCTGGGGGAAACAATGAACACAAAACCATGCAATGACTAAAAGCACCTGTCTCTTATACACATC
>JAFBJS010014851.1:0-22410 GCA_016785265.1 Paraplagusia blochii | reverse complement strand
TCATTGCATGGTTTTGTGTTCATTGTTTCCCCCAGGTGATAAACCTTTAGTGGAACAAGGTATTAAGATGAACAAGGAATTGAAGAAAACAGCAGAGTGGTCTAATATATTTTTTTCCATGACTGTATATATCTTTTTATGGGCCTTGTGGTCCTTCATGGTTGAGTCCATAGACAGGATGGGTGTAGTGTGATTTGGGTGGCAGTTGTGGAGACTTACTTTTTATAATAACATTATATAGACCAGCAGCTTCAATACAGAATGAAGACCTGCAAGTCTAATTAGTGGTGTGGATGTAAAAAAAAAGTACCATCTATCAAAATATGATATGAATAATCAAAGGTAGATGTAGAATATCATGTATCACAAATAACATAATTTTTTGTCCTTAATACTTTTTACCCTGACCTACACATTTAACAAGTATCTATATGTACCAACTCTTCTTTATTCCTCCTCAGGCGATTATTGCATTCTATAAAAGCATAATCAACACCTGCAGCTTTTATCACTAGTGTGGAGAAACACAATAAAATGTCAAGACTTGAACTGAGGAACAGTTTGTGCTTTAAATGTCAGAGAAAATAACACTCTGTAATTTCATGGTGAAATTCCTATTATCATCATGATGGACCTATGGAACGCAATACTAATCATGTCAATAAACCTACGTTTTTTTATTAATTTAAAAACAACCTTCAACTAGGTCTTCAGAAAATCTAACAAATGCAAGCCTTCGTGCTCCCTAATATGCTCAGGTCTGTCTTTCAAGCAGTGCATATAAGAAGCTTTCAGAACAGAAATAATGAAAGGTGAGGGTGATGAGGAGGTGGAGAAAGTGTTATCTTCTGCTGGCATTAGCAGCAGATGAGTCAGGACGTGAGAGCAGCACCGCCTCATCCTGAACAACAACATTAATGGATACAATAGAGAGAGGCAGGAAGAGAAACATGGAAGTCGGATGGGGACGTGTGAAAGATCTCCAAACATGAGGAGAAGAGTGTTTTGATGGTGTCAAAAGAAAAAAAAAAATGGATACCAGGAAATCCACAGCATCTACTATTTATGCTAGTGGGAATCAATACCACATTCTGGAATGATGGACACAAAAGAAAGCATTGAGTAATTGGCCCTCAGGCAGCTACCAATTGTGGTGTTGTGTCATGCCACTTCAGGTGCATGTTTGACTGTTGGATTTATACACAGAGTACTGTATATTATTTTCTGCACTGATTCATTTACATTCAAAAGGGCTTATATCTATTAAAAGGCCTTTTTTAATCATTCGCAGAGGTGGAAAAAAAATGTAAGATAAATGCAAAATATAACTCAAAGTACGGTTACTTTGCTTACATTTACTTAAGAACTATTTAAAGTGCATTTAATATTTTTTTTTCACTATTTTATTCAATTCAGGCAGAATTATTCAGTTGTAATTGATAAAACATAAAACAATACACTCAATTCTTTAGTTCACCCTCAAATCCCTCAAATACTTCTTCCCCTTTGCCTGGGGTGGGGGATTTTGGCCCCAGCCACGCTCAGTGTTGCCACGACATTTTCCAAATCTAGATGATGATTTCAGCCTTGACTTTGAAGACCACTTCATAAGCATGCCACTTACTCAGCAGAATTTGCAGTTTTGGGTTATACACACACCTTTACTTTACATTAAAGCCCGGTACATATTGTTCTGCACTGTTGAAACATCCATATTACACTGTGAGGCTCCCAACAACAGCTGTAATGCAAAACTAAATGTGATGCAGCTTTGCTGGTCAAGAAGGTTGTACTTAAAAAGTTTTTTCCACAGTTACAGAACCAGAATCCACATTTTAACATGCACTCCAATTGTAAATTTACGAAAACTGAACTTTTCTTGTTTTCTGATGTTTATTTTAAAGATATAAGGACCAGTCAACAATGGCCCTGTGATACATGTCTGCTGCACCGGCAGTTTCTTGGTACAATAAGGTAGGGAATTGCTGGCACACGGAACGGGACGAAAAGGATTTGTCCTGATTTATAAGAAGGTATTGAAAAAAAAAAATACATGTGAAGCATGATCACAAAAAGACAACCTTTTACAGCTGTCTTATTTATAAAATAACAATTTACCAATGTAAAGATTCAACTATGAAATGATTTGCTTCTTTTTTTATGAAACCGTGTTTTCCTCTGACCATCACGAAGTATGCGGTCTGCAGTTTTCTTCCAAGGTGTTTATTGTGAGGTTGGCACAAACTCTTGGCAGGGGCAGTGAAAGAGGAAATGCAACACTTCAGTGATGCTGCCTGATCTGTATTATCCATTTAAAGCTCTCTCCTGTGATTTTCCATGGCAACAACTCTTTAAATTTTCTTGACTGTCAGAGCCCGTGCAGATGATGTCGTTACAATGCTGATACACACTGCTTCCTCTGGCTGTGCCTTGTCTGCAGACATTCACCAATCATAATACGCGTAGCCTCCTAATCCATTGCTGCCAAGTCAAACAACCCCGGGGGATCATATATCGGGTTCCTGTTGGAACCTTTTTTTGCAGTTTGGAGAATACCTGTGCATCATGTCAGGAGCTTTTGGCCTGATTAAGAGGCAGGAATCTGGCAGTTGGAAGAGACAATGGCAGGAGTGAATCAAATTCTTAATCCCCGTTTTCAGTCCGTTGAGCAGGGGATTGGGGAGCTTCTCTTTCTCTCTCTCTCTCTCTCTCTCTGTGTCTGGTAGTGTTATTGAACCCAATATCCTGTGAAGCTATACTTACTCTAGCAGGCATGTCTACCGGAGATGGAGAGTTCCAATTAGGCTTGGCTCCTTGCGTTTGGCAAGTCAGCTGAGTGGAAGTTTAAAGTTGTCTCAGCTCCATCCTTCAAATCACTAATTCACCCTCAAATAATAACAACATTTTTTCACGCAATTTTCTGCAATTTTGAAGGTATTTCAGAATAAAAGGTTATACAGGGGCTCTCAGACTTCTGTTGTAATTCTATTTCCTTGTTTCATACCAACTCAATTATATCGAGACACACTCTGTACTCATGTTCCCGCGTCACTCACTGAAGCTAACATAGTGGTGGAATTATAATGAAAAAGCAAAAAGTTTCCAAAACAACATAAGGGAGGGGAAACACAATACAATAAATAGCATATGGAACTGCACTCTTACTGTAGGCACATGTACGTTTCTTTAGTTTGTTATGGTTGCCCTAAATTGCTTTTGTGAGTGTGCATCCTCTACAGGTTGCGAGGGCGCGATCCTTTAAAGACAGAGAGACAGAGAGAGCCCAGTCCATACCATCATTTGACCTCAGCTGCCCTCAGCTCACCTGTTCTCACCTGCGCCCATTGGACGCATTTATAGAGACTTAAATTTTGCATCTTTTATTATTGTAGTTAATATTGTTTCGCAATAAATATCTGCCGTGCCATTATTTACTTTCTCTGGAATTTATTTTCCACATTTTGGGCCATCTGCGAGTCATGACCGAGTCACTGCCTGCTTTCTCCTACTGGTAAGAACAGCTACAAAGGATGATGAATGGATTATTGGAAAAAACTGATTTCTTTTGCCGGTATACTTAGCAACTAGTTGCAAACTGTGTTTGAAAGCTGTCAGCAAGAATATGAAGCAGATTTAGCATTAGAGCTGTTTCACATTATGAAATTCAGTGTAACAACTTCACTTTGGTATCTATACTGAACTTGCTACCTACTGCAAACACTTTGTCAGAAAGTGTGTGAACATGTTACACTTTGCATATGTTGTTGATTTCGTGTGAGAAGTGAGCCGGAGCTGGATGTTTTGTGGGTCGGGTTGGTGCTATGACCAGAGCAGGCAACCTGGCAACTGTTGGATTAGAACCTTGTGTCCAACACTGCCTAAATAAATGGGAAATCAAATTGGCAAAACAAATAATAATTCAGTTTTAATAAATAAATCAGCAATCAATGCATCTAAACCTAGCATTAATTCACTTTTTTTTTTTCCCAAAGCGGAAAGCAAGTTTCATGAGGTTCTATTTAATGTTATATATTTTGGGTTTTTAATTTTTTTCTAAATAGTTTCTACAAGCTCAGATTTGTGAAGTCATTTCTCCTCCTATGCGTTCTACTTCTTTATTTCTATTTTTACAATGTGAACCACATGTACAAATGAAATATATTGTGTATGGTCTTTTGACATAGATAATTGCCCAAGTTTTTACTGGGGGGGGTTTACCTGACAAAAACACATCGAAGCCCGTGTTTAATTGCAGTACAGCGGAGCAAATTAAGGTTCCCTGTCAGGTTACTTTGTGGTTGAGCTGCTGCAATGTCAGGTACAGACTTTAATTATACCTCTTATTAATTCAAAACCACTTATGTAAAACTTTACAAGTAAAACTGTTCAGAAAAAAAAAAAAAAACAATTATCAAATTAAGTGCTTTTAGTTTCACATGGTTTGCAAAACTGTCTTAGTTGGACTATAGGACAGAAAAATGACTGTGTCTCAATCATATCCAAATCCTAAACCAAGGTGTAATCCTATTACATATTTTCCTTTTTCAACCTGATCTATTTCCAAAATCCTGCCTTAGGAGTAACAGTAAAATAATGGCGTACATGGCTAAAAATGTCTAATCTCTCAGCCTGGGTCGTTACAACGATTTCACTGTGAGCACGACATATACAGTAACACTGAGATGGCTCTCGGAGCAGCAGTGACTGGATAATGACAGTGTGCTACATGTACTGCACAGGTACTTAATTAGATGGGTATGGGAATAGGTGAATGAGAAAAAAAAAATAAAAAGTGGAACTAGATTGTCAAAAATGTGGGCTGCAGTGCCAAGACTGGCTCGGCGGTCCAACACGATCTGCTACAGGAATGCACAAACACTGTATATACGTCATCCAGAATTAGTTACTTCAGAAGTGAAGACGCCTCTTGGATGAGAGGTGAAACGTCTTCAAGAAACCTACTATGTCCAGTTGCTCTCGAAGTAACTAATTTTGGATTAAATCACCTGGATGACTGAGAATCTACACAGACATTATTTCATTAAATTAACTGGTACTTTGCATACCAACAGTATGTATTATATATAACTAATTACGTAATGAGTTCTGCTTCTACACAGTGGAACTGGTCCTGCATGTGCACCTTTAACAAAATAGTGTTGACACCCCTGATCTGGAAGAAATATTAAACCAAAGACACAGAGGTAGAACTTGTGGCTACCTTGGCTTCCACTTCCACTGTTTCCAATTAAAGACCTCACAACTCTCCCACTGTGAACCAATATTTGAAAGTGCATCTCCTTCCTGCTGCTCATTTCCGAAGCTGAAAACCCAGAAAGTTGCTGGAGTACCTGGCAGGGAGCCTTTTTTTTTTTTTTTTTTTTCCCTTTCGCAACCAGGCTTTTGAGTTCTGCACAACAGCCCCTGCTTGTCTTTCCACTTCTGTAGAAATGTGGGTTATGATGGAGTGGCGAGGCACACAATTCAATCCAAACTGCTCCTCTGAGTGGCTGTTTTGTGGCCAGTCAATACCAAGACAAAAGATAAAGGGAAGATGGATTATTCTCCACTGTGAGCTGCACAGAGATTGACTGGAGAAACCAAAAATAACATGGCTACATACTATGGATGCATGTATGTTAGATGAACTGTCGCAGCAGCCCCCGCAGAAGAGAACCCAACACCTTGCATGCATGCAAACCCCTAGACAATGCAGAGAAATTTGCACATGGTGGTGCTGGTCTCTGAAGCAGTCAAGCAACGTTGTCTTTATATCACTTGTTTGAGCGGAAGCAGCACAATATGCACTTAAATGCACTTGGGTACATGTGCGACCAAGTCATCTGTGCATTGGTCATCCTCTTCCAACCAAGCCACAGCAGGGAAGTGTGCATCCAGGCAAGGTACGCCGCCATGGAACCCAGAATTTTACGTGAAATTGTAAGCGACTCTGATGATTCATAATATACACCAGGGTTATCAAACTATTTTTTTGCATTCACCAACTGCCTCCCACTGCTGGCGTACTGTCAAGTGGGTTGGACTGCGGCCCAGAGTCAATGTCTTTGTCATTCTAGTGGAACTGCAGGGTTCACCTCCTGAGCAAGATTGATCCCCAGTTAGAGTAGTTGGTGCTTTTCAGTGGAACCAACATCTACAGGAGATTCACGAGGGGCTGCTGAGGGGAGTGTTGTGTGATATGGGTGTTGGTCCTGGAGACGGCTCCTCTCATGACTGTAGTGGATGAAGATGTAGGGTTGGGTGGCTCTACTAGTACATTCATAACATGCAAAGATGTATAAGTATATAAGTTATCGTTTATATATCTTCACCGTCTTATCTTTTATCCGATCACAGGGGCAGCAGTCTCCACGACTGCCACCCAAATAACACTGCTCCACACTGTGAACATTCCTGTGTCCTAGTGAGCCTACTGGAAGAGCACCTCAGTGGCATTCTGGCCCGTCAAACCTAAAGCCTTGCAGACTCATGTCCACTCTCTTAACCTTTGGGACACCACTGGTGCTCCTATTAATTTAAATGGTATTCATTTTTATTGTTAATTTATATATATCTATGCAGCCATATTACATACCAACGGACAGTTTTTGGTTGTATGTTTGACGCCCCTGTAGTAAACCCTGGTGGTAAATATAATGTACTGTCAGCATATTTGTGCATCTCTCAGCCTTACGGTGAATTTCAGGATTTTAAATAAATACCTATGTAAGACTGAATTAATCATATTAAACAACATTGTCTCAAGAGGCACCATGAAAAGTTTTTAACCCTGGCTTGTGACCCTGTTAATGGTCTCTCACTGGGCTTGACGGCATCAAACAGACCACAAAAAAAGTTTTCTCTTGTGGTAGAATGGAATGACTACGTAGAAACCATGGGGAATTATCAGAAACCACAGTCTCATTTACATCCCTTAAGGCCAATGCTTTTTATTATTATTATTGAAATAACAATTATCCTTGTTTTCCTCTTGTTTCATTTATACACAACCCATTTGGAAATAATAAAGTTATAATGATCCTACTACATATATTCTGATCATGAAATGTTCGTGTATTTCTAGATTGAATTACCGGGCCGGTTTCGGTTCTCAGACCACATGTTTGACAAATCTTTGTACAAATAATGTAGTATATTTTAATTGTTAAAAATATCTAAAAAAAAGTCAATATATTTGATCTTGGTTCTTTTGTTGTGAAGAACTTTCCCTCTTTATTTCCTGTTACTTGTGTTCTATAAATATGTTTATGTTTGCCATTTTTTGATTCACAAGGTGAACTAAACTATTATATGTCATGATTATTATATAAATCATTGTTCATGTTTCCAATGTGGTGCAATGTGTCTTTTGTAGGAATAAGAGATAAAATTCCAATTTCTTTCTCCCCAGACCATGATGCAGAATCTAAATCATTGCTGTTGTTTCTCCTATGCTTGAAGAACTCTGAGTTAACTGAGTTTTCCATTTTTCAAAGCACATTGACATGTATCAGTACTTGTTAAATTTATGCTGGATTAGTTTTTTCTGCAGGAAAAGGACACACATAGGAACCTGAACGTGACTAGGAACTACTTGTGATTACAGCTGATGTAGAAAAACACTTTTACAGTTATTTCTTGTTCTATAATGCGAGATCAGAACATTTTATTTTTCTTTTGAATCAAAAATTGAATGCTGTTGTTCATTAAAATATGGTTGGTAAAAAATATTAATAGGAACTCTAGGATAATCTTGTTCCATCATACCAATGTACTGCCTTAAAAAACATTTTACTCCAAAATTTGTAGAAATATACATTATAATGTGGTCCCGTAATAGTGAAAAAAAATGATTATGAATTAGTTATAAACATGCAAACTCTTGTTTGATTTTAACTTTAAATATTTTATGCAAAATTGGAGGCATTTGCAAATAATTACACACACAAATAAGACACAGGGACGTACTTGGATCCGACATGATGGCATCCGACTTTGGCACAAACTGGTCACAGCGAAGCCCGTGATAGCCTTCCTTACATCTGCAAGACAGAGAGCGGGAAACATTCAGTACTTGTGAGATTACTTAGAGCAGATTTAACTAAAACACACAGGCACCATGAGGAAAGATACAAGACAGAAAGAAAACCCAGTATCGATTAGTGAGTGTTGGGAACAGTGGACTGCTGTCTGAGGACATTGGAGCTCACGGAAGATACACATAAACAGTTGAGAGTGAGGAGGGGTAGGTGAGAAATACAAGGTAGAAAGAAGAGCTAAGATAGTTGGTCAAGCCTGAGCAGTGCCTGCAGTTTCACTGATAGCACATGACTGACAGGAACGCCAGTTCCCAGCGGACGGAATGCTGGTACTGGTAGACGCAGTACCTGGCATGATACATGCAAGATCTACAGTGGAAGGGAAAGCTGCCACAGTTGAAACCTCCATATAAACAAAGTCCTGGCAGAGCTTTGATATTTGCCTTCATCGTCAAACACAGACCCACATTGTTGATGCCTGCGAATCCCACAGCGACTGCTAGCAATATATCCCCCTAAATATGACACCTGTATCCGGGTAGGTGGTGATAATTTAGAAAAAAGGGGACGGAAACATCTTTTAAATCCAAGGATTTTAAATGATAATGTAACCTGGGTGGAGTGGGCTGTTTACATAGCAACAAAAAAGAAACAAGGTGTCTTCCCAAGATTAGAGGAGACAAATATGTCCCGGATGAATTCACTCTCCTGATGTCTTGAGGGCACAGATAAATTATGTTCTTTGTTTTGCCATACAGATGCTGGGTTGGAAATAACAGTTATTATCTAAACAAGGTCTGATTTTTCTATACTGTTAATCCGTGTTACTTTCGCCAATATACGTAACATATTATGGTCATTTATTTTTGTATTGGTATATATGTGCATATAAAAGCTTATATGCTTATATAAAGGTATATGTAGACATGTTATGTTTGTATGTGTGCATGTTTGTAGGTATGTGTAAATAAACACATCTCTTTAATTATGCACATATATCTATGTATAAAACATATGTTTACATCTATGTACATATAAACAACTGTCTTTATATTTGTGCTTTTATGGATTAACAAAAACATATGTTAAAATATATGTACACATACACATATAGGTCTATGTATGTCCATTTGCAAATAGAGATAAGCATATGTTTACATATTTATAACACTTGTGTATATACATAAACATACGTTTATGTATGTGTAAATATATAAAGATATTTGCGTGTATGTACATGCATGCATATACTTAAACACATTTGTTAATATATGCACTTATATGTTTTTACAAAATATATGTTGACATATATAACACATATCCACATATATAAACATATAGGTTTTTATATGGACATTCTTGTAAGACCTAAATGTATATTTATATACATGTACTTATAATGTATACTTATGTTAAATATACATATTATAAATACCTAGAGGGACATGCTTATCAAATACATAAATATAATCAAATTTAGATGTATTTACAGTATATAATAATAATGATTTATATATGTATATATGTGTATATATGTGTGTGTGTATATATATATATATATGTGTGTGTGTGTGTGTGTGTGTGTGTTATATATATGTATAATATAAAACATATATTTATGCTATTGATTCGTCCAGGCTGCCCAGCTTTTTGTGAGGACCTTCAAATAGTGACAGTTTGCCCAGAAGTAATTTAAAACAAAGGTTTCATATATTTTGTATTCATATATGACAAACACAGTGGGAGTCTGTCTCACAGCAGGGTGAAGTTCAAAATATCCAGAGGGTCTGGCAGGACTTCTCAGCCCTCGATCACGCTGTGAATTATTCACACCTTTTACTGCTGTGTTTTCACATAAGCTGACTCATGAGCTGAAGTTCCAGAAAAAGCCCCGGAACAACTTTGGCAGAAATTCATGTTCTCACATGTCATGCCGACTGACATTTTGAGTCCAGACATCACATAATGTAAAATGAACACATCCATTGCTTTCAGTCTCAGTCAGTATTGCAGGTATGAATTCATTCATACATTACAAAACATAAACATTGAACATTGGTTGTCATGGGCAACACACAAACAGCCTCAGGGTGGCCTAGATCTGAGTGCCCAACAGTTAGATTGGGATCCACCAGGTGATCTCTAAAGGGCTGCTGGTAGATTCTGAGCAATAGTACAAAAAAAATAATAGTAATAAAATCTAGAGATGTTATTCTATTTGCAGATGCCAATCACTGAGCTAAAGTCTAAATAATACAGGTATTGAGTAAGACAGTAAAATATACGTTAAATGAAAATGTTGAGAGTAAGATATTTATAGCATGATAGGTTAATGATTTAAGTTTATTTTACAATCGCGAATCACTCAAACCTTAAAAGTAATATTCAGAGCTAGCAACTTCTAGCCTAGGGTACCCGATAGGTTGATCTGGATCTACCTGTAGATCTCCAAAGAAGTGCTGGTAGATCCTGAGCAACAAAATAAAACAATACAATCATATAAAATAATAGTAATTAAAACTGGGAATACAAGTGTTTTACATGATAACAACTGGCCTTAAGTGAGAATCATGTAGGTATTGAGTCAGACAGTATAACATGTATATGACATAATGTAGAGAATAATATATCGTATAGGTAAATATATTTAGAGTTTTTCGATCTAGAAGATGACCTTAGCGTGGTCATTTGAAAAGTAGCTCACAAGACAAAAAAAGTGTGGAGACCCCTGGCCTAGATTATCACTAAGAAACATACAAAAAAGAAAAAAAAACCCAAAAAAAACTCAAATCTCAAACCAAATTTAGACACAATAATTGGAACATTTTTAATTTCTCAAATTAAAGTTCTGGTCATATTTAATACTTTTATAAATAAGAGCCACTTACCTACAGTATAATAAAATAAAATAAATCATTTAACAATGACAATTTAATAAATAAATTGTCATTGTTAAATAAAAAAAAATAACAAAAAATATTGAATTATTTTTTATTCAGCTTGGCCCAGAGTTCACAAAAGAAAGACTAGTAGCATTTAAGCTGGGCTAAACAAAAGTAAATAGCAGTTGAGCTCAAGTATTGGCTGTTATAGTGGAGAGCGGAGGTTGGAAACACAGCAATAGACAATCATATTTATTTGGCTTTGTTCTAAGCTGCAGTTTGGCTTTCTATGTCAGTGTTTGCTAAATTTGTGCAATTTAGTTTACGGCTTCCCCTTCCCCCTTGTGGTACAGTATGAAACTGTGCAATTGATCAAAATAAATGACAATAAATGCTCAAAGAGCTGCCAGTGCCACTATGTGTGGTAAAAAAAGACAAACGTATGGCCTCAGTCTTTTCCACACTGGTGTTGCTCAGGGTGCAAAATATAACACCCGTAAAGTGAAAAGCAGATTCTCTGAGATTCCTCAATTTATGTTTAATTTATCTGTTTGATGTTTTATTGTCAATAAAGACATTTCTGGATGTCCTGGAGACAATCATCTATCCTTGTGCACATCCCTGCTACACTTAAAGACAGCAATCGTAGGCAACAAAACTGCCTACGCTGAGAACCGGTCTCCAGCAGAAAGCTGCCCTGTGGGTTTGTTGTTTTCAAGGTCAACTATTTTGTAGCTGACATTCCTGTGTATGTCTAGACCAGTGATTTTGTGAAGGGACCCACAGGGGAGTACGGGTAAAGATAGGGAGAGAGAAAAAGTAAATTATTTTATTTTACTTATGCCATAAAGAAAGGATTGTCGAGTGTCCGATGATACCTGAATGCATCTTTTCTGAGAGCCACAACTAGTGTGTCCAGACCTGGCTGTGTGTCCATGTTACCAGTCTGATCAGAAAGGACTTGTTTATGATCATTCCTAATTTTTACATGAAAAGAAGGAGAAATTATAAATTATTATTATACTGTATAATAAGTAATTACTAACATATTACAGTGTGAATGTTTTTCTTTTCTTTTTAGAACCTTATTAATCGCTCCGGAGTATCCTTCAGGAAATTATACCTCTGCATTTAACCCATCACCAAAGTCAGCAGGGTGCTGCCGCACAGAGAGCAGCGTGGGGGGACCATGCTCAGGGCAGCTCAGCAGTAATTTGACAGTAGGGGGATTCGAATCGGGGGCCTTGTGGACCCAAGTCCGCTTCTTTATCACTAGGCCATCAACTGCCAACTAGTTAAGTTAGCCTTATCTTAGGGTTTTGCAGATTGGATTGGAACGATCCATCGATTTCCATCTAACCGTTTAACACACTTAACAGGTAAACCCAGGTCCACCCAACATGAAGGACCTTGAACACCCCTTTCTCCTCACTCACAAGATGTAACTTCCATTACTCCTCACTAACAGTTAGAACTGAAAAAGCCTCTTGGATGAGAGGTGAAACATTTTTCCCAAAAACTCATTGTCGAGTAGCCTAACAAAGCTCTTTAACCTTGGCCATTCCACATTATTGCACATGTTAAACGACTATATGTAGACTATTTATTTATTCATTTATTTATTCATTTATTCATCCATTGCTGGGTTGCAGGGGCAGCTGGTGCCACCAATATCACATTGCACCATATTGTGATCCTTCCTGTGGGTGGTGAGCGCACAAGAAGTTATGTGGCTCGGGAGGGTGCTATGATCAGAGCCCTTCAGTGGCGACCTGACAGCTGGTGGATTCAAACCAGAAGCCATACGGACCTAAGTCCACTTCTTTAACCACCAGGCCACCACTGCAGGAAACATGCACCGTAGTTGTACCTGACTATAGCTTCCAAAATCATCACAATTACAACCCTCTGCAGCTTGTGTTGAATGAGAAATCAAAATATACAGATTTTAAAAATTATGTTTTTTATTTTTCCTTTTACTTGGACTCACGGGATACATTGGTGTCACAATATCAAACAAGACAATAAAAATACTCTATATATTTTCAACACTTGCAGTATCTAAATTTACCTAACTGTTTTGATACTTTTTGTACCCTCCTGCCTGAGCTTTCTTGGTTTATGCACTGCCACACTAAATTAACAAAGCTTCAGGCTGCAGGCTAGTGGCATGGGGCCTCATTACTGGAGTTTCCAAACATTTTGTCATTGTAGTGTCTCTTACACACTGCAGTTATTTACACACTTTCATGGTGTTGATGCTGGTGACAAATGCATTCATCACTTCCCCAGAGCCTGTCAGCGTGGTGCCTTAGGAAGTAGCCTACTCTGCCTATCCCATTGCAACGTCTCCGCTTTTACAACGAAGCCAAGATTGTTTGTTACAAACCATAAAACCAAAATAAACACATTTACATTTATTTTACGACCTGCAACATAATTATTTATCCTTTGTCAACACTAAACTTCGGGTTTCAGCTTACGGCGTATGTTAAGGAAGAAGGGAAGGCAGATACTTAGATTGAGCGCCATCTTAAGGTTATGCCACATAAGACCGCAAAGATTCAGCATAGGTTGAGAATCCCATGTATTTTTGTGAAAAGAAATATGTCATCCAAGACACGCAATTAAGTCAGAAAACAAAAAACAAACTCATCTCCTTTTCCCCGTCTCATTGAATATGTATTTCTGAGACCAGACAGTTTTCCAGAAAGCAGTGTTTACATTCGAGTCATTATACATTTTTGTGGAGGCAAAACATTAACTGTTAACTGACTTGGATGTAGATGGTGTGATAAATCTCTAACATTACCCACAGTCCATTAAATCAGACTCATCATTTACTCTGGAATGGAATATGCTAAACAACCGGCGCACATGCATAGATTAATGCACAGCTATGAGATTAGTAGACATATTAAAACTCCTTTTGCACGCTGCAAATTAAGCCAATGTGGATGGAGGGTGGAGTATTGACATGCACATCCATCTTATCTATTTGCCCATTTTTGAGAGCTATCACATCATATTGACACCTTTTAGACTCTTTCTGAAGTGCTACATACATACATCATGCAAAAAAAAAAAGGGAAAAGACACAAAAAAATCTTGTGACCCACTTTGTTTTTTTTTTTCACTGTGCCAAATCCAGTTCAGTAATAATGCTCTGCAATATTCAGGGAGGCACCCAAAGTAGCCTGTCACATTTCAAGGGTAAAATGTCCCTGCCCACTAATCACCAAGCAGTGCCCTGCACCTTCCGTCACTCTGGGGGTGTGAGCACAGACGCCTTGTTAGTATTCCAATTCACCAGCCCGAAAAAGCAGAAAGCTGTTTGGCTATCTGTTTACATCTGAGCTCACTTTCTGTTTGTCTATGCCTTCGTCTCTCCTCCTCCTCCTCCTCCTCCTCCTCAACCCTCCCTCCTTCTCTGCTGCAGAGTGAGACGAGCTCAGCCATCCTTCAGAGAGATGCGAACAATGCTTTGTCAAAGTGTTTGTGTGAACATGATGGAAAATGCCTGAATAGTTAATAATCAGTATGAGATCATGGCAGGCTCTGAGTGTGTGTTTTCAGTGGGAGAAAATGGAAGAACAAAGAGTGCTATTGAGGCCCGTGCCTGCATTTCAGGACAGGAAATATAACGCGCAAAAAAAAACAAGCGTGTCTGTGTGTGCGCGGGTGTACTTGACGACTCACGACAGCGTTCTGAGAAGTCATGTTCCTTTCTCTGTGTCTTTTTTTTTTTTTCCTCCATGTGTAATAGCAGCATCTCTAGACTCAGAACATGTTTTTCCCCCTGGCTCCAGAGCTGTCTGTGTCTACCCAGCTGCTTTTAACACATGTTCCAGTCACAGAGGAAACACACCTCTAAATCCTGAGGTTGACAGAGGGGTTGGGATCACTGCCTCATGACTAATTACCCTGGTTCCTGATAATTAGCGCAGGGAAAAATAAAGGATAGCCGTGCCTTCGGGATACCAAAGGAGAAGGCGGAGGAGGATCAAGGGGAAGTAAAAGGCTGGGGTTGAGACTGAGTCAATCCAACTTTTCATTTTTGCTCCGCGCTTGTCACTAAAGCAGCAGCAGCAGCATAAATTATAGAAACTTAATCTCTTCTCTCCGAAGGATTTTGATTGCTAGTCTTGTCAGCTAATTAAATTAAAACAAAACGCTTAAAACGTATGTAACAATATTGTTTATATTGTGTCAACCACAATTCTTAGTACTGTCTAATTCTCAATGTTTATGTTCCTCAGCCTTTCACAGCAGCCCGGGGCACTTCAGCATCAGTGTCTTGCTCAAGGACACTTCAGCGTGTAGATCAGCCAGGGATTAAACCACCCACCGATGCACATCCTGAGAACCAAATGCCTAATAGTGCTTCCTGTCAGATACGAAGCCAAAACCTTAGAATATATGAATACCAATCCCATTAGTGACTCACAGATGCTGACAAACAAATCACAGTTTGCAGAGGAATAACAACAAGGGAAGAGTTTCCCTTGAAGCTAAAAATGTTCTCCTGGGTTCAGCTTTAAGAAGTAAGAGAAATGAAACATCTTAATGCTATAGAATTATATCAAGCAGATGTCAATTGGTGCTAATTTGACTCAGAGTGTTTCTGTCATTGATGTAGAACTCCTGGGCAAAAACAAATCCCCATAAGGTGTGTTGGCATCTTCTACTAGGCTCACTTGTATGGTGCAGTGGGATTTGGGTGGTGGTCATGGAGAATGCTGCCCCTGCGACCCAATAACAGATAAGTGGTTAAAAATGAATGGATGGATAAGCACATTGAAGGATGTTGTTTCGGAAAGAGATTTTTGTTACGCAAAGTAAAAAAAAAAAAAAAACACAACAAAACATAGGTTTGCATAAGTTGAAACGTGTACTAAAATAATTATCTTATGGAATGATTAGGCAATTTTCTTTTTTCCCCAGAGGCATCCAGATCTCTAATAAAATTGTAAAAAAAAAAAAAAAAACAATAAAAAAACATGTTTTTGTTTTTTTGTTTTTTTCAAAAGTATGTTGTATTCTACAATATAAATATCCCTCCATCTATTATATCTATATCTTCTTCTTTATCATCATCTTATTCTTTTCCCTTTGACTTGAGAAAAAGGTAGATACTGTAGCTAGCTAGCTACCTAGCTAGCTAGCCTGACAGACAGACAGACAGACAGACAGACAGACAGACAGACAGACAGACAGACAGACAGACAGACAGATAGATAGATAGATATCTGCCTCTTGTTTTCTACCTATTCCTAGTGTCTCTAATTATTCTTATTATTCGATTTTATCTATCTTGTCAATGTCTGCCTCATGTACTTTCCAGCAGGTGGTGAGTCTACCGGAAGGAGCCAAAGACTCTAACTGGGTTTTGATCTTGTCCAGGAGGTGAGACATTAATTCCAAGCCAAAGCACCACTAAATATGAATATTAATCTGCTATATTTTTACTTCTTGGCGTGTGAAGAAATAAAAAAAAATGTCAGGTTGTTGCTGTTAGTTCATGTCATTGGCTTGAAATCCACTCAGACTTTGTGTAGCACCTGAGCCAAAGTGATATGGATTCACAGCAATTATTCATTATTCAAGTTATTTTTTTTTTTTTAACCGGTTCCCATATTTACTGGCTGTAATTTATCATTCTGTTCCACACAAATGCTGCTAAATGATATTTTGTACATATTTAGGAATGATGATTTATGTGCTTTAATCTTCATAAAGCATGTTTATACACAATCATGTTAGTCATGATTAAACCAGAGCTTAGTCAGACTAAAACTGGCCATAGTTAAACTCAAAATAATAACTCTTTCCTTTTACTGTCGTGTCTGTTTCATTGTAAATCCTTTATAAAATCAAAACAAAACTCATTAATAAAAACGATTTAAATGTAATTAATTGAAAAGTTAGTTTTCACCGTGATGGTATCACCGCTCTCATTTTCTAAGCTTCTGTTGGTTAAACTTAATTATTGTGATAAAATTTAAATTGATTGTTTGAAGGTCACTCTGTCGTAATGAAAAGTCCAGCCCTGATTAAAACATCTGGTACCTGTGGGGTCCAATTATACAGTTATTCCATTGAATAAGTAAACCATGGCCACTGTGCTGTTCTATAAATATGAGCTCAGGATCCAGATGCTCAGCCATGGTGATATAACTCTCACTGTCTTAATAAAATATCTTTTGAATGGGGGATGCAAAATCAGGAAGTGAGCAAAGTACATTTAACTGACAAAAAAAAAGATAAAAACATTTCTATCTTTGTCCCTGATATAGTAACAAAGGTACATACAGTATCTTGGCAGCGCTGCAGCCTACAGACCCATCCATCACGACACACCGTTTGTCTTTTGACACAATGCCCCATTTTCATATGGTACACCAACTGGTGCAGTTAAATATTACTGGTTCTACTTGACCGACAAGTCAAGCATAATAAAATCACAACGATCCAAGCGTCCATGCCAAATGGCATTATGGTAATCGTTAGATCACTTCAAATTCCAAAGTTTGGCGTTTTAATTTTAAAGATGTAGCACCTGCTCCAGCCAATGAAACATACTTATTTTATCAAGACTATAAATAAGGCAAAGTAGGTGGAGGTGGCGGAACTACATTTGCCTTTCGCTGCAGACTAATTTTTACCCCAGGGAAGGTCAGCATGACTAACTGAAATCCATTTTTTAAGGAGGAAAAGAACAGACTTCCAGCAAACTCAGTGCTTTTATAACAAGAACCACACACACGTGTTTCTGCTGCTGATGAGCACACAATCACACCACTGCCTTGTCCTTTGTATCACAGTGTAATCAAGCTCTTGACTTTTCTCTCATTGTTGCTGATGAGCTGGAGGGTTAGCCAAACTTTTCCAATGATGATGAACCTACTTTGAAACGCATTAGTGTCTGGCAGGACGGAAGCAACAAGCACAGCATAAAAAAAAAGAATGTTACCATATACATGTTTTAATGCATGTTTTCAGCTCTGAAACTAACAGGTACTGGCACTCAAGGTGCCTTCACGTACCATCAGAAAATTGAGAATCTGATGATCATTTTATTTTATCATTCATGCATCATCTTTATACTCAAGTCCGTGACCAGGTCTCAGGGGGCAGCAGTCGCCATGACTGCCACCAAAATCACACTCTTCCATACTACGAGCCTTCCTGTGGTTGGTGGCTCCACTGGATGTCATGTGGGTCTGTATGGAACTAGGAACTAAGAGCTCCTCAGTGGCAACATGGCAGCTTCTGGAATCTAACGTTACGGACCAAAGTCTGCTTCTATAACAACTAGGCCACCACTGCTGACAAAAGTTAATTATGATTATTCCAAAAAATATAGTTTCATTCTGTCCCGCCCTTTCCTATGTTCCCTCTATTTTGAGCCACCAGGGGGCTGCAGTCCACACAATTAAAACCTCTAGCCCAAAAGAATATTATTTTCAGAAGGACAAATGCACAAATTAAAGCCAACAGACCAATACATAATCTGCTGCACCTGCAGTTCTCTTATGGGTTGCATGTCTTTTTGCAACACTATGGTATACTCAAAAAAAAAGAAAAAAAAATAGGAATTGATCATTATCAGTTTTTCTCTAATGATTTGTGTTTTATTATTGACCAGTTGTCATTTATTATATATATATATATATATATATATATATACATATATATATATATTATGAACTTCCAACTAAAATCTTTTTGTAGAGCTAGTAATGCAGCATTTTTCGACACAGTGTACCTCCTGGATGATGAATACCGTCTTTAAAGGGACAACACAATCACCTGTTGACAGTATTGAAAGCCTTGGTGCAAAATATGACACCAGAGTGAATCAGTGGAGTAATGGAGGAGATGCTGCATGCATCCCGAAGCTCCTTCCACACCTATCACATCACTTCAACATTATCGTAAGATAAATCTTCCCTGTTTCCTCACATGACCCTGGGCTCACTATTTTTTTTTTTAATTTAGTCTTCTTCTTTACGGCGTAGTTCTGAACACAACATACTTCATAATACATTTTTTTCACACAACACCTCAAAGGGACAGCCCTGCAAGGGGATTTCTAAAAATACCTGCGTTAGGAGTAGGTGGGAAATACGGGCGCTACACTTTTCTTTGGGAAAGTGAGAAAAATGACACAAAACCTCTGCTTGTCAGGCCACTGCGGATCATTTATCACGAGAAATTCATCATAAAGGTCAGGATACGAGTGCACTCCAAATGTAAGAGGCCGTCATTTGACCACAACGCTTTAGAGAGAAAGGCTTGTCTGCCGTGCTGCCTTATCTACAGTCTAATTATCTGCACAATGAATCGGAATGTGAGACCTAATTGTATCTACAGTGCATGGAATATCATCAAAAGTGTCAGCGCTGAAGCTGCGACCACTTCAGGGCTCTGCTCATTTGCTACAGATATGAAAAATGGAAAGTAGGAGTGAGGCGTGGTGATACTGTGACGGAAATCTGCTTTGTCAGTCAAACCAGTGTGAGCTTAAATAACCCATCCATCCAAACGTTCGTATGTCCATATTAGAGAATGGTTGTCAAACATATAGCTTGTGGCCGAAACCCTGCCTGTTAGATGATTGAATTCGGCCTGCTTGATGATTTGTGAAAGTAAGAAAATAGCAAAGAAACTTCATGCTTGCCTATGGTCTATCTAAAAGTCTATGGTAGTTTAAACTGACATGATGAGGTTCACTTCCTGTGACATTCACTTATTAGCGATGCACTATCAACGGCCTGTCAAGTAAGACAACAGTATTTCTTTGGTTAAGAGCTAAAAAACTAATTTACCTTATTTGCAACTTCTTGTGTTTAGATGGGAAGACGTTCTAAAAAAGAGTTTTTTCAATCGACCAGGTAACAAACAAGTCCAAATGCAAGTTGAAGGACGAGGAGCTCTGATTCCAAATGTTGGGAAGACATTGTGAAGCCTTGGTAACGAGTCTGTAAAGTACTTTTAGTGTGTGCTGTATTTTCTGTGAGTTCTGAGTTCGTTGTTGCTTTAATTGCCATCCCAACGTCCCAGTTTTGCTGCAGGGACAATTACACTTTCATCAGCTAAGACGGTAAACAAGACTTCTGCAGCCATTTAACTGTCATCCATCAAGATAAACACACACCCTTGTATAATGCTGTCATCAAGTGTCGCGTGGAGTCACGAGTGAAATTAAAACTGCAAGCAGGAAATGAGCAGACATTTGATGTGTACACACTGTAGCACCAAGGGTTCTCATGACCTTAACACTCCACACCATCTGAGACCTCGAATCATGAATTGTTATCCCACATCACTTCTATGCTTCCATATCACAGGGGTGTTAAACTTCATTCTGGTTCACAGGCTGGACACAATCTAATGTCAAGCATTAATTCATAATTATTTATGAATATGTGTATGATTATTTTTTCATGATTAATGAAGAATAATTTTACACAAAATATCTTAAACATAGTAGCTCGAATTTAGCAACCAAGTGGGTTCTTAAAATAATTATAATAAAAAATAATAATAATAATAATAATAATGCCAGTGTTGGCCAAGTGGTTAAGGAAGCTGACTTGAATCCCCAAGGTCTAATACTCAAGCTGCGCGGTTGCCATTGAGGTGTTCTTTATATTTATGTTATAGAGCCATCCAGATCCACATAAGTTCCAGTGTATACCCACAGGAAGGCTCCCACTATGGTGATGTGTGATTCAGGTGACAGTGGGTGACAGTAGTGGAGACCACCACATTCTGCAGGGCTGAATGATTATACTGGTGCCTCCAAGGTGCAACTCCAACAGGTGTTGTTTCCAAGGACGGGAAATAACAGAAAAAATAAAAGAGAGTATTGGGAGGTGGGACTGCTTAATAGGATGTCTTCTACTTGACTCTGTCTGGATGTTTGGAAAACCAAAATACAGTCTTATTAAGTACATAAGTACTTACGTATGTAACTCAGAATTTGTGTGTTTTTTCCTGCTACTGTTTTGTTTGCCCGCCTGTCCGTCCTGGGTGAGGATCCCTTCGACTGTCAATCACCCTGAGGTTTCTACCTTTTCCCCTGTCTGGGTTTTTTTGGGAGGTCTTCCTCAGCCGGTGTGATGGTCTATAAGGGCATGGGGTATGTACTCCTGTTGTTACATATTGTTTCATATTATTGTATTCATATATAATTGTTTTACAGATGTTATGATTAGCACTATTAAAAAAAATAAAAGTTGTAGTTAAAGTTGAAGTTGACACAAGGCAACATCATCAAGGAGATGACGGATTTAATTTACACCTTAGAGCCATAAAGAAGGGCAGAAAGTTCCAAACCCATTAGAAAGGGTCAATGTAGCAGAGTCAATGTATGGCGTAAAAAAAAAGTAAACCACAAAATGAGAACAAAGTTGTCTACCATTTCCATGTGCTCCAACCTCCAAGTACTTCCATGTGAACAGACATAGATCTGAATGATGAAACAGAATTTTTCTAAATAATTTAGGGAATTTATGTAGTTCAGTGTGATTTGGGTGGCAGTCGTGGAGACTATTATCACTGCTACCTGTAACGCAGCCCAAAAGGATGGATCAATTAGTGCATTTTGTGTATCCAGTTTGAAAAATGTGAAAATCCTTCCTGTAATAAAGCCATTAACTGTTATGATTAAGTATGAAAACCTATATTTCCATAACTTTTCCATCATAACACACAGCTAATATTGACAGTGTTTGTCAAAGGGGCACGATGGGGTTTCCCCAGATGATAAAACAAAGCTAACTGCTATAATGTTTTGACAGCAATGATTCTGACTGTTTCAAAGACACACCGAGTTATGAGAGTTGTCACAATGATAACTTCATAAATCATAAGGGATTTCTGCTGATTTTATTATTCATTAGACTATTTTGCGGGGAACTACTACCGGTGCCAGAAAAACCTGAAAACAGGAAAACTTAGACGCCTCAGCTGTGATGCAACGCATTACAGGTTTGAGGAAGGCTTTTCAATGTGTACAGTATGTAAAACTGAATGTTGTTTTTCAACCCTAAACAAGGTCAACTTCAAATGAGTTCAAAAAAGTCTTTCATTTATTTTATTATATAATTTATACATAAGTAGTTCCATAGTTAATAATACCACCAACACATTTTTAAAAATAAATAGATAGTTATATACTGTATAGTGCCAATGTTTTCATTATGTATTGGTATATATGTATATATATATATTCAATATATATATACATATATACACACACACACACACATACATATATTTTTTATAACAATATAAGGTCAAATATCAACATATATTTATTAATAAAATATTCATTAATAGATTGTATAAAATGTATTACAACAAATGTACATATTGAGTTAAACTATATTTATTTATTTACACTATCCATTTACTATCTATTTACTTTATTGTTTTTGTAAGAAGTGAGAAAAATAATATTAATTTATCTTTATCCTCTT
>JAFBJS010014834.1:0-20722 GCA_016785265.1 Paraplagusia blochii | reverse complement strand
AGCAGCACAATTGCCCTGGTATAAACGTGCAAACCAGCAAACAAATAACTAACTGTTGAAACAAGCTATAATTATAGAGAGATTAGTTTAGAATGGTGATAGCTTGATCCAATACTTGAATGGGTATTGGTCCAATATTTTTAAAAAGACTGTACAGTATATGGTAAATTATCAGCATAAAGGCTCACTGAACAAAATAGCAGGTCTAAACGTGACTTCAAGTAATGTCTCACTTAAGCTATGCAACACATTACATGAAATAAAAACAAAACAAAAAAAAGGGCAATTATATATCACCGGTTGCGAGTCCTTCTGCTGTTGCCAGATGCAGAACGGTGTCGTCACTGACCGGCCAATCTGGGAGCTCCACCTTGATATTCTTCAGACCACCAAGCTCCTGTAGTTCCTGTATGAACACATGCCCTGCATGGGAATTCACTGCTTCAATCTATAAAATGATTGATGCTGATCCCACTGTTCAAAATAATCTCAAAAAAAACTTTTTTAATAGGGTAGCAGAATTGATGCTGATTGTGAAAGCATGACAAAAGAATTATCGATATTTATTTTGCTTTCTTGTTTAAATTTTGTTAAAATTGTTACTTAGTGCTAAAACAGGAAATATCATGCTTTTGACAACTTTCTTTATCAACTTAATTTAAATACCTTTACATATTCTGGGTCAGTATCACATGTATCTGAAAATGTACTGGTTGAACCACATACACTGTTAGACAGGGCAATCAATGAAAAATCAATAAATTTGTTTAACTATTAAACAGTACCGTCAATATTACATTTAGAAAAAAAAAGTTGTTGGTTTCAGAGCTCCTAAGGAACTTGAATTCTTTGTTTCTCTGAGATAGTGTACCTTACTGTGTCTTTTTCCCATTGCCTGGCACTGACCTTGTGTATTGCCGGACCAGAGTCATTGTACTCCCACAGCTGTTTCCTGTAACCAAGAGCATCACCAGCACCACTCAGTAGCATTGCTGCTTTGTAATGCTCCAACGTGGCATATCTGCATGGGCAGACAGACCGAGACTGAGACGACTCACAATTAAGTGGCCTCAAAGCAGCTCATTAAATCATTTTATCCCGTCACATTTTTTTGTTCAGCGACTCACTCCTGGCTGCTATTTTTTTTACATCCTTTATTTGACAACATTACCTTCACAATCCATGTTAGAGTTCCCAATTTTTAAAAATATACTTAAAGATTTTATTAAGATTCACATGCATTTCAAGGACACAGCGCCATACAAAGCTGTAACAAAAGCTGTAAATAACAGCATGATTGATATTATGATCCTTATTAATCTATTTTAAATAATTAAATCTATTTTCTTATTTAAATGAAAAAAAAAAACATTTTTTGCACGCCCCTAATGAATATTACCCTACACTATACTGTCTATAGACTAGAATAAATTAATAAACTACCCTTTCAACAATTGTATCAATTTTCTGCAATGTTAAGAAAAAGATTAAAAAGTCGATAGCGATTGCAAGCTATATCACGTGCAAGGAAATGTGCACTGCTGAGCTGCACGCAATAAGAACGTTCACTCATCTTTATCCTCTTTTGCCGAGTCACAGGGGCAGCACTTTCCAGGACTGCCACCCAAATCACACTGCTGCATACTGTAAGCCTTCCAGTGGGTGGGGTCCACTGGAAGTTATGTGGGTCAGGACATTGCTATGTAATATGAGTATATTTCTCAAAATGGGCTTTCTGTGCAAACGAGAGCGCCCCTGAACTAGGCTATAATGTGAACACACCTGTTTCCTTCCACCCACATTCTACAACACTGGAAATAACTAACCCATGGTAAACAGCTATGGTAACAGCTTTAGTTTTGGGCTTTAGTTATAGTTCAACTGCTGCATGTGAAAACTAAAGTTTTGCAACAATGACAAAAGTAACTCAAACAAATACAGCACCGACCCCTGCACGAAAACTCAATGACTGGTTAGTGGTGGTGATTGGTTCAAGTACACAATACTGGTAGGGCTATTTTCCTCTGTGCTGCCCAAAGTCTCACCGCTCCATCACAGTGTGTTGATCCGGCTCCCAGTCTTCAGAGGGTGGCCACACTCGTAAGTTGACACCGGGGCTATGTTGGCAGCTGCTCTCAACTCAGCTCAGTTCAGTGAGGCCTGTACGCAGCAGTGCCCCTTGCATACAACTCTGTCTTCAACACAACAGGAACAAACAGCTACAGAAAAGCTGGTGCAGGCAGGAAGGGGAGGGGCAATGTGTCTGACCCAGTGATAGTGGATATCCTCCTAAAATAATACTCAGCCACACATATCTTAATTGGGATTGTCTGCTGTAAAAATGTGATAGCACATGTGTTTTTCTCAGTTATTATACCAATAATGACATACAAAATATCCCGTATATTGAGTAATGATTGGTACAAGTTGATGTTCTAGTTCAGACCTTTAATTGTAACAAATTTTCATTTACATCCAAGAAACAAATCTAAGAATTTTTTTAAGAAGCAATTCCAGCCAAACAGAGGAGCTTGCACAGTCAGAAGACTGTTTGATCTTCTAATTATTCAGGAAAGGGTGTAGCCAGTAGCCTGAATAACATTGACACAACCTTGTTTCCTGGTAAGCTGAAGATGTGGTGCGTGCAGAATGGGTTACTTTTGCATCTCCTTTAGCCACTAACTCTCTGCGATTCCTACTCTCAAAGGTGAACAATGGAGAGGCTGGTCGACTTCTAGGCAAGGAAGTAGCTAGGCCTTCCCAGTTGCTCTGTGTCTCACGTTCTGCTCCCCAACTCTCCCTCAATCTTATGAATCTGTTTTAAACTACCGTTTTTTTCCGTTTCTTTTCCATTCCTGTTGTTGCCGATGTCTGGACTAGGATAACCAGGACTAGGGGGACCAGCAGTATGGTGTGTTATGCAGAGGTTTCTTCAACAAAGACATGTATGGACTCAAATGGGAGACTCTTTGGTGTTCAAGATTTATTTAAACAATAACAAAACCTGACAAACTAAACAAACATGCACCATGTACTCTGTACTCTTAACTCATCTTCATAAATGGTTTGGCCTCCTTTGCCCAAACCGAACCTAATAGCAGTATCTACAACTCTTAACATCTTCAAATAAACTAACAAGACAGATCCAAACAATACCAGACCATACGAACAAGATACGACAATAGCTCCAAACACGACAATGTCCCAACAAAGACTGAGTGAGGGAGAGGGGTAAGGAGTACACCCTCTTTGATATGTTGAGCGTATGAACTTAAAACTAAGGTTAATAATATAACTTAAGTTGTTTTTTTTTTCGTTAAAGTTAGTTTAGTAAAGTTAGTGTGGTGCAGAAATGAGTACACCCCATTGTAGGTCTCTGAGTAAAGCAACCTTTTAGGCTCCCAATGTGGACCTGGACAAACAATTAACTACAGGTGAGTCTAATTACTCATTACATTGTGTTAATTAGGCAGTTGGCTACAAAAGGCTGTTACCTAAAGCAAACCGCCCTTTACCATTTCCTGTTGTCAGCAATGGCACCGCATGGCAAGGAAATGTCTCTGGATCTGAGAAAGCGGATTATTGCTTTGCACAAGAGAGGTGAGGGCTACAAGAATATCAGTAAGCCTTGCTTATTAGTAAGAACACGCAAAAGTGATCCAAAGATTCAAGAGGGTATGAGGCGGTGCGCCTCATGTATGGATTATTTTTTTAAATAGGTCATTCACTGAAGGTGCGCCTTATAATCCGGTGCGCCTTATAGTGCCGAAAATACGGTAATTACAAAGACACAAGAGACTGTGCCTACACTGATTGACCCAGCACCACACAACAGCAGGGAAAGGGAAAGACACAGAGACACACAGACCTCACATGATAACCAGGATCATAGCCTTATATAAGTACTGACAATATAGAATAATTAAATTTTTTGTATTTTGTTGTACGTTTGTACATGTTTTATTTTATTGTATTTTTATGCTCTGGTAACATCCATTGCACTGTCCGTCTGTCCAGGGAGTCTGCCCTAAGGTTTCTACCGGTTTTCTTTTCCCTGTTAAAGGTTTTTTTCCTTTAGTAGTTTTTCCTTACCCTGGCTGAGGGTCTAAGGACAGAGGATGTTACCAACCCTGTAAAGCCCTAAGTGACAAATCTGATTTGTAAATGTGGGCTATATAAATACAATTTGATTGATGGATTGATATCAGTAATTTCTTTGCTCCTCTCCTGAGAGTTCTTTTCATGCCGTCTACTGGGGTGAAAGCAACTTGTTCCACTGCATCAATTAATACTGCAAGCTCCGGTTCAAGTTCAAGACTCTCCCTTCTCCCTCTTCCTAGTTCATCTATTTATCGAATTAAACTACTTCCCTTTTTTTTCTCGCATGCCTTTATTTAAGTGCAGCCCCTTTTGCTAAAAGTGCAGGCTTCTCAGCTGGTGCCACCAGACATGTGGACTCTGGGCTTAAATGGGAAACTCTGCTGGACAATTGACTTACTACACAGACACTGTCACTAGGACCCACTTTCTTCTCCTTCTTGGGCTGAGATTGGATAGGACATGATTTGAAATCCAACCATTTAACTTTGTTCTAGAATTCTGTTTTGGATCCTGTGTATCCTTATCCTTTAGTCATTCAATCCACATATACTTTTCATCCAAGTATTTTGATCATTTATCATAACAAATACATCTAAGAATGTATTTAAAAGGCGATTTCAGCAAAACAGAGCAGGGTCAGAAGCCTGTTTGCCATCTCAGCTTAAAGGCTTTGTTTAAGGCTTTCCACGTTCAGTCTCCCAGATTTCCTCTAGATGGGGGTAGACACACCTGCAGCCACTTATCATCGTCTCATAGAGACACACACATTAACTAATGCACCATACACACACACAAAAAAAAACCATATTAGAATTGACATTTTGGCTTCTACACCCCGTGTGCAACACGAGGATAAATGAGAATGCATCCCTGAGAGCAATAATGTGGTAAGAGATTAATCTAGTTTTATTCATTCCCCTTTTGCGGATAACATATTGAAATTCAACAATCTTAATATCCCTGTTACATTGTTAGCCTTTTGTCTGAACTAAACGGGGGTAAACGGGTTTAAACCCACCCATGACCGGACACTGAACTTACTGTTTGGTAATAAAAGCATCAAAGCATCTTCTCCACTCAATGACACTAAATGTGACTGACTCACTTTGAAATCCAATCTGCTTGCAGCAAAGTCCAGTATGCAACACTTAATAAGATGAGCCCAAATTCTGTTTTCGAAAAAGACAGGTTGTCTGACAGGTGGAATCTGGAAACAGTTGCACAATCACTAAAATTCACTCACTCTAAAACCTGGGGGGAAAAAACTAAACAAAGCCTTCCTTATTTGTCTAAAAGTGTGAATAATTACTTTCTCCATGAATGAAAGAGAGTCAGATTAAATAAAAATTTTAAAGAAACCATGTTGGCAGCAGTTGTGGCCAAGGTGGTGAGAAAGTGGTCTTAAGTCCACAGGTCTTTAGGTATGAGTCCTCTGTCGGGTTGGCACTGAGGTGCCCTATGCATAGCACCCGCAGACTTCCTGACTCATAAGGCTCACAGTATAGAGCAGTGAAATTCGTTGGCAGCTGTGGAACTGCCACCACTGATTCATCTACTTACCCAGTAATAGATAATTGGATGAATGAGTGACGTAACCATGTGGTGCTGTTTTATTAAGTACTCTTCAAATGCTCCTTGTGCCAATTGTACCTTGCAGCTCTTTTGCAATCAGATATGTATGTGGAGGACAAACCGCAGAAGTTAAAATTAATAGGTCTCGAATCTAAATGTCCTCAACTGACACACCATTGTTTTGTTACAAGGACGGCCTTGCTGTTACACAGCTAGCATATGAGGCTGATATAGTGACAAAATGGATACAAAAAGCAGATGTAATTGAGAAGTGTAACATTTTTACGTTATTATGTGAGCTTCAGATGTGAAATTAAAAAGAAGTGAAGATTCTAATGAAGACAGACAAGACTTTAGATTTTTAGATTTAGACAGGCAAGATTTTATGTGACACATTTCGTCAATAATTATTATAACACTTTAGTATGTTTATATGTGTATGAAAAAGTAAATATATATATACATATTCTCAGTGGTTTATGTATATACATTACGCATACATATATACATGTACAGTATATATTTACATCTAAAGCAAAGCATATATATATATATACACACATATATACGTATATATACATATGTGTGTGTATATATATACATATATAAGCAATTGGAGTATAAAAATGTAATAATTTAGAGACCAAAATGTATTCTAAACTTCATCAAAGAAGCCACCTCTGGCAGATAAAACAGCTGAACACAAAAGGGACATTCTTTCTTCAATAGAAATCAAATATTCTTCTGAAAGTTCTTCCCATGTTTGTTGCAGAAGTTCCCATAAATGTGTGGCACTTGTGGGTTGCTTTGCTTTCACTCTTCTGTCCAATTTATCCCAAACCAGCTTGATGGGGTTTAAGTCTGGAGACTGTACTGGCCACTCCTTGTTTTCAAGTTTATTTTTCTTTTTTCGCAAGATAGTTCTGGCATAGCTTGGACTTTTGTTTTGGGTCATTATCTTGCTGTAAGATGATGACGACATCTTACAGCACATCCTGCGTGATGAACCAAAGATAGTAAGCAAGTCTCTGATTCAACTGTGAAGAGAAGACTTCGAGCTGTGGGTTTAACTAGATGAGTTGCAGCAAGAAAATCATTGCTAAGACATCAGAATAAGACAAAGAGGCTTGCCTGGGGCAGGAAACACTGCCATTGGACTACTGAAGACTGGAAAAAGATATTATGGACTGGATTATGGACAAAATTTGAAATTTTCTGTTCATCATGCAGGATGTGCGGCGTAGAGTAGGTGAAAGGATGCTTCCACAGTGTGTGGCTTCAACTGTCAGGTCAGGGGTTCATCTTACAGCTAGATAATGATGATAGAGGTGTGGAGATTAACCGTTTTGGATTGGTTATCGTTCTGTGACCCACACGATCTGAGTGAACTGGTCCAAAAAGCCACGATTGAGAGCAAATGCAGTTAAATGGTTGGATGGTTCGGTTTCCTGCTCCATGGCCCATCACACAAAATGACGTCAGACATTAGACACTAGAGCGGCAAGACCATAGACACATATATCTTTTCATAAATGTCTCTGGAGGTTATGTTACTTGCGGTGTGTGAACTGTGATGTGGGCTGATTTGATTGGAGTTCAGGTAGTGGGTATTACTTTGATCTTATCAACATGGCAGACAACACAGACGAAACTCACAGCGTTTCTCAATTAAAGTCGAAGGTTTGGACATCATTTGTTTTGTCAAGAAGGGTGGTCAGATAGAAAAAAGCAACACAATTTGCCGACTCCGTAGAGTGACAATCGAATACACTGGAGGTCCAACAAACCTTAGCAGTCACCCGGAGAGACGGCGGAGTGGGACTGATGACTGGGTGAAGATGATGGTGACGTTGGCACAGCAGGAACGACCAGTAGTCAGAGGAATGGACAGGGTAAAATACAGTAGGTTTTCCCACCACAGTTCGGCAATTACTCTGCAAACTTGTTATATTACAAAACAATGTCCTGTGTGACATTGTGTTTTGGTTACAGGAGTGCTGTCTAGAGCTAAACCTTTCTAAAACTGCAGGCATGTATTTCACTAAAATAAGAAGAGTGTCACCTGATCCTGATATACTTGTTAATGGAGATAAAATACAAATTCTCAATCAGTATAAATATCTTGGGTTAATATAAGATTCACAGCTCTACATTTAAGGCCATATTGACAAATTGTGCAATAAAAATCTTGCAAATGTTCATGCAATTCGAAAAGAGATGCCAGATGAAGCTGAAAAATACATCTTAATTATATAAAAAGTGTTTGCATATGTATTTTCTATTTTATGTGTATTGTGTGTGCTTCTTGCCTTTTTACATCATGGCCAGGGCACTAAAGATGAAAACTAACCTTTGGCTAATTCTTACTTATTTAATCATGTGTTTATGAAATTGCACTTACCCCTTTTAAATAAAACTAAACTAAAACTAAAAAAGACTGGCAGCTGTATAGTGTTGTTAGTGTGGAGTTTTTATTAATTAATTTTAATTTTAATTAATTTAATTAATTTTTTTAAATTTTTATTCAAGATTCAAAATAACTAATTGAACTGGACCAAATCAGATTGAACTGTATCAATCATTTAATGTTTTTAATAATAATAATGATAATAATAATAATAAATTTATTAATTGTTCCTGAATTGGATCGTACCCTGTAAATCGAGATATGAATCGGATCGTTATGTGAGTGAATCGTCACACCCCTAATATATATATATTTATTAGTGTGTGTGTGTGTGTGTGTGTGTGTGTGTGAACCCAGAGACAAATTATCATTGGGGGACTTTAAAGTGCCTGTTGTCGGCTTTACAATGAGGAAGTGCATTAAAACCACTTTGTGACAAAGAAGATTACACGTTTTGAGTTATTAAACCCAAGCTTCCCATGAAGCTAAACCATTGTTACAAAATGAATGTGCACAAAGTAAAGAAATAAATTTTGATTACAGTACAGGCTTACATTAAATAACTGTAAGGGCGGGGTAGTGGCGAGGCTGATGCTGCACCGGGCGCTGGTGAGCGCAATTCCAATAATCTGAACTTTTTTTTTTTTTAGTAGGAGCCAGGACCACAGGGAGAGAGAACAGCCGTGACACGGAGCCTGTGGAGGAGCCAGTCTACACCCATAGACTTGTGAACTTATCATTTCATTAGCAACTCAGAGAGAGACAGAGCGGTGGATGACCACAACTGTCTATTATGCAATAAAGATTCGAACTCTGTACTGCCGTGTGTGTGACTTTGTCCGGACAACCCTGAAACCCACTACATGCTCCACATGCATTTTAGACCCTATTCCCACTAGGCTCCTTAAGGAGGTGATCCCCTTAATTGGCATCTCCTTATGAGATATAATTAAAGTATCCCTTAAAATTGGCTATGTCCCCCTAAATCTCAAGATAGCCGTTATTAAACCACTCCTTAAGAAACTCTCCCTGGACCCAGAGGTCCTAGCTAATTATAGGCCTATCTCAAATTCGTTTTTTATATCTAAAATCTTAGAGACAGTTGTTGCTGACCAGCTCTCTGATTACTTAAATTGCAACAATCTATTTGAGACCTTCCATAGCACTGAGACCGCTTTGGTCAGAGTCACTAATGACTTTTTGATGGCTTCAGACCAGGGTTCTGCCTCGGTGCTAGTATTGTTAGATCTTAGTGCAGTATTTGATACAGTCGACCACCAGATTCTATTGATGAGGCTAGAGAACCTACCGGTACTTGGAATCAGTGGCACTGCCTTAAAATGGTTTTGGTCATACTTAACTGACTGATATCAATTTGTTCATCAACACTCGGTGCCCCCACACCAGGGTCAGCCTTGATGTCCTGCAGGGATCAGTGCTTGGTCCAATCTTGTTCACCCTCTATAGGCTCCCATTAGGCAATGCCATCAGAAAACATTCAATTGACTTCCACTGTTATGCTGATGACACTCAATTATATTTATCAATTAAGGCTGGTGAACAAGATCATCTATAGCAGCTTAAATCCTGCATACATGACATTAACACTTGAATGACCCGTAACGGTTCTAGGTCCAAAACATGTATGGGACTCTATATCTGACATAAAAGCATCTGATAATAGTTTAACCACTGCCTCCAACACCTCTGTTAAAAATCTAGGTGTTATTTTTGACCAAGAGCTTTTTTAAAATCCCACATTAAAATGTGTCTAAGACTGCCTACTTTCATCTACGTAACATTAGGAATGTTAGGCAGATACTTCCCTTAGATGCAACTGAGAAGCTGGTCCATGCCTTCATTACTTCAAAGCTGGATTATTGCAACTCTTTATTAGCCGGATTCCGGCCGGTACTCTGAGAACTCTACAGCTTATCCAGAACACAGCAGCTCATGTTCTAACCACGACTAGGCAGAAAGACCATATCTCACCGTTCCTCACCTCTCTTCATTGGCTACCTGTTTGCTTTAGAATTCAGTTCATAACCTATTGCTTATCTTTAAGGCTCTCCATGGGCTGGCACCATCCCATATAGTGGAGTTGATACAACCCCAGCAACCCACTAGAACTCTTCGTTCTTTAGGAGCAGGTCTTCTTGTGGTTCCACAAATCTAGATTTGGAACCAAAGCTTTCTGCTATCAGGACCCTTTACTCTGGAATCACCTTCCAGTCCTAGTCCGCGAGGCCGACACAATCTCTACCTTCAAGATTAGATTGAAGACTTTTCTTTTTGACAATGCCCATAATGGCCTACAGATCCAGCTATAGACCCTATGTGAGGCCTATGGCTGGACCTAAGGTTCCAGATATGCTGTTGCAGGCTGGGAATGTAGGGCGTCCTGTAGCACACTGAGTCCTCTATTGCTGTCCTCTCGTTCCATCTCTTCCCCCCTCCTAATTCAACACCTCCTTATTCCTCTTTCAAACATTGCAATAGACTTAACACCTGGCCGGGGACTTCACGTCCCCGGAGTCTCTGTCTGTCCTGTAGTCTCCCATTAGCCTGGGCCGGACTCAGGACTGCAACCAACTCCCCAAGGACCCTACACACCGAGCTCTGGACCCAGGACGTCATAGACTTAATCTCAACAATGGAAGGACTTTATAAACTTAAAAGACTTAAAGCAATAGAAGGACTTTATATTATTCTCTGCCACTGTTTAGTTTGCTTGCCTGTCCGTCCTGGGTGAGGATCCCCTCCACTGTCAATCACCCTGAGGTCTCCCCTTTTCCCTGTCTGGGTTTTTTGGGAGTCGTTCCTCAGCCAGCATGAGGGTCTATAAGGGCATGGGCCTCGAGATAATGGCTGTTGTGATTTGGCACTTTAAATAAATAAAAGTTGAAGTTGGAATTACATTTGACGCCCAACTAGACTGGACAAAGGATGGAACAACGGCAGATTGATCCTGGGGGAAGTCGTCGCCATGCATCAAGACCAGGTGGTGGCTCACCGTGAGCAGCTGGCAGGGCTGCGAGCACAGATGGGGGCAGTCAACGGTTTCCCCAGTGGCCGGAGTCTCCCTAGCAGGGATGTCCCTGCAGAGGATGGGGCCAATGGACGACACACAGACATTCCTGGACGCCTTTGCAACCACTGCAACGGCGTGCAGCTGGCCACAGGAGGAGTGGGCGGTCCATCTTCTTCCGCTGCTCTCCAGGGGCGCGCAGAGGGCGGTGCTGGCCCTGCCGGTGGTGCTGGATCACCTGGGTTTCTCCTTTGAAGACCATTGTCGCAGTTTCCGAGGAGCGAGGCTGGGACCGACCAGCTCCGTGATACGGCCGCCAGGTGGCTGCAGCCCAGGGAGTCGGTGGGGGAAACGAAGATGCTGGAGACCATAGTGGTGGAGCAGTTTATCGGGGGTCTTCCGCCCAGTACAGCCGACTGGGTCAGATGTAATCGGCTGGACAGCCTGCAGAGGGCGGTCAGCCTGGCAGGCACTCAGGCGTCTGCCCCCCCAACACTCCTGCCCCGGTCTAAAGGGACATACAGTGTCCCAGGGGTGGGATCCAGGGGTGTGTACATCAGAAACTGATTCAACCCGATGCTTTGAATAACGGGGCTGTGGTGGAGGTTAAATGTGTTCACAGAGATGTTCACCGGTACCCTTTTGCATCCATTGGGGTCTCTTATAAGGGGGTGGCCTGTCCATTTCGTGGTCAGCTCTCAGCTGGTGCAGTCTGTGGTGTTAGGAACTGATTGGAAGGGGTTTCAGTTTATTAGGAAACTGTTCCTGGTCATCTGGAAAGGATAATGTGGGCACAGTGCTGAGGGCAGTCTCTGAGCGGATGCAGCTCCTCTGTTCAGCCACGCTGAGGATTTTCCATTGGAACAGGTGCGTGACAGCACTTTGCGCGTGTTGGACCCAGTGGCCAAAATTGATGGTCTTTACAGAGCATCTGACATGTGTGATGGCGGAGAGTGTGCTCAACTGTTGGTACCGAAGGGCCACAGGGAGGTAATTCTCCAGATGGCTCATCACCACCATGGCTGGACACATGGGCTGCCAGAAAACACTACTGTAGACTGTGTCATGGATCGATTCTACTGGCCACGCATTCAGGGAGATGTGCGCCGGTTTTGCGCGTCATAACCTGCCAGAGTGCCAGAGGGTAGAACCACATGCACCACTGCGACTGCCGCTGATATAGGTTCCATTTGAACTCACTGGAATGGATCTAATTGGGCCGTTCCATCGCAGTGCACGTGGGTACAGGTTTGTTCTGGTAGTTATCGTCTACGCCACGAGATATCCAGAAGCCGTAGCGCTGCGTAACATCTCTGCAAAGAGTGTTGTGGACTCCGAAAGAGATCCTGACGGATCAGGGAACATTTTTTATGGTTACGGACCATGAAGGAACTAAACAGATTATTAGACGTTAAACCTAATTAAAGAAAGCTGGGAGGAAGGTTATCCAATGCCCGGGGTTGACGAACTCTAGGATCGGCTTGGCACAGCTCAATTTTTTTTGACTAAAGATTACTGGCAGATTCCCTTATCGCCAGAACCTAGAGAGAAAAGTGGCCTTCTCCACTCCATACGGTGGAGAAGGCCACCTTCCAACGCCTCATGAACAGAGTGCGCCGCCCACATGCTGCCTACGCTGCTGCGTATTTGGATGATGTCATCATCCATAGTGACAGCTGGGCGAAACACATGCAGCACGTAACAGCCATGTTACAGTCCTTGAGGCCGGCCGTGCTCATGGCAAACCCAGGGAAGTGTGCAGTTGGACGGAGGGAGGTACGGTTTGTGGGATACTGCTTGCGGCGGGGTCAGGTGTGTCCACAGCTGGATAAGACAGCAGCGATCGCATCCTGTCCAGGTCCCAATTCTAAAAAAGAAGTCAGGCAGTTCTTGGGATATTATTATTATTTACATTTCAGCCCACAGTTCGCTGATGGATCTGACCCGTAAGAGTGCCTCAGATCCGGTCCAGTGGACGGAGCAGTGTAAGCAGGTGTTTGAGCAGCTGAATCGGGCTCTCTGGTAAGCCACTGTTGTTCACTCCTAACTTTTCTCTCCCTTTTATGCTGCAGTCTGACAAGTCGGGCAGAGGGCTGGGGGCAGTGTTGTCCCAGCGGGTGCAGGGCACCGACCGACCCGTCGTCTACATCAGCCGGAAGCTGACCGACTGTGAGAGTCGGTACACCACTGTTGAGAAGGAGTGCTTGGCCATCAGATGGGCGGACTCCGCCCTGCCCTGGGTGACGCCCTTTCACGCTCCGCTCCAGTGGCTGCACCGGATGAAGAAAAGCAACGCCAGGATCACACGGTGGTACCTGGCATTGCAACCATTTAATTTCAAACGTATTCACAGGCCAGGGGCACAGATGGCGTTGGCGAACTTTCTTTCTCGCGGGGTAGTTTGCTCGGCCAGACAGTTTGCCGGCCTCAGTCCAGCGGTGGAGGTATGGTGGATCTGTTATGGTGGATGACTGTCTATTAAGCAATAAAGACACGTAATTCTGTACTGCCGTGTGTCTGAAACCCACTACAATAACATACCCCCCTAGTACAGAAGAACACAATTTTTTGTGACCTGCTTAAAATATCCTCTATTTTCTCAAGAGCAACTCGGCAGTTATGCCATTCTCAATGTGAAGAACCGCAAGCTTTCTTCTCCCATTCATTAATTAAACATTAATAAAATATATATTTGTTTTGGCCATACTACAGGATTATGTCATATCTAGTGCCCCGCTGCCACCCACCCCAGCAACCCCACCGTTGTTATTATTATTATGATTTTGATGACATTTTAGAAAGAACTTGTTTTTTTTTGTATTAAAAGATCACTGCTTAAGTGTAATTATGAATAGATATGGATGGATTACAACAGACATCCTCTATTTGACACTGACATGTTGGCAGTGAACCACCCCAAAAGAGATTATTAAATTATAAATGTATTGCTTCATGTGTTGCAAAAGAGACAGCAAGAAATGAATCAATGATTTTTTGGCTTATGCTGTTTCACTGAAACATAACCAAGCAAACTGCATCAGACAATCCACCCCCACCACTAATTATCAAGCCAGAGACATTTCTGCTTGTGATTATAATGCTGTATAAATTGCTCCCTTTGGCTCAGTTGAACTCCAGTCAACAGAACAACTGCTGGACTTCTGGGAATTTTTCATAAGCTCAACAGCTTTTACTCATTCTTTCACCTAGAATTAATATATATTTCCAACTTTTATTAGTGTCTTAGTGAAGTGTTGCTATTAACGTTTTTCTTACTGTATGTAGGTCCTTAAAATATTACCAATCAATTAAGAACAATACTCTATTGTACATAACAACAACAATTCACCCCTCAGGAGGACAGTTATTAGGAGTCATAGGGTGCAGTTGATTATGATTTGACTATTTGAAATTCCAAATGAAAACAACTCTTGACGTTCCAAACAACAATAGCCTACTAAGTATATAAAGAGATGATAAAACACAGCATATCATCGTCCCAACCCACGTTACTTCCAGTAGGCTCAGCACACAAGACATTATGTGGACCCAAGTCTGCTTCCTTAACCACTAGTCCACCACTGCCACAAGATGAATTAATGAATGATTGAATGAAACATGGCACTCAATGTACATTTGACTGGACATACTGTCCACATAAAGGCTAATTGTTTGCCTCAAATTCGCTGAACTCTCTAAAGTGCAGCATACAAATAGAAATTAGTGGTGGCCTCACTTTGCTAATTTTTAATAGACAATGCATTTTGGAGAGCTGGATAATTGAGGCTTTTTATTACCTGTTTTATATGTTTTAAACATTTAAGCACAATGGGGAGGAAATGAACAATTGACTTTGAGTGGAGGAGGAGGAGGAGCTATGATGTCTCCATCATATAGAGCGGCCATTGTAATCCTCTTAACCCCAGGCAGATTATGATCAAGCTCCTTGAGCTTGGTCTCCAGGCCACACACCCATGGTTACCCCACTCCACCCTCACTCCGGTTTATACTACCCTTGGGGCTCTTACCAGTTCCAGTGTTGCCTAGCAACTGGCTGACAGATTTCAGTTGGCGCTGCACATGTTGGAGAGTAAGAGTGTTTATAAAGATGTGCGTGTATGCATGTACGTATGAATAAATTAGTGAAACCATTAATGTGTGTGTTTGTGTGTGTGTATTTGTACATAGGGGTCAAGACAAACTGTAATTGCTTGAGTCCATTGTTACTATTTTAATTTTAAAAATGGTTATAATAATAAGATAAACTTAGTCACGGTCAGTTCCTTATTGGAGTCAGTGCCAATACTGACTTGCAAATAATCACTGAATTACTGAATATGAATATGCCTCCAAGTAATTCATAATTCATTATAAATAACTAATAAATGAAACATAAGCTTATTTAAACTTTTTTGGGGGGTTACTCTGTTATCGTTTTAGTTATTGGCTAACATTAAACGAGTTTTTGTCCAATTCTAAACTTGTTTCTGTTAAATTACAAATCTAATAGGCATATATACATATATACGTATACATATATATATTTTTTTATTTTGGTCATTTCTATTCAATTTCAATGTTAAATTGATTTTATCTGTCTTCTTTTTGATTCGATTCAGTGCAATGGGACTTACCTAAGTACAATTATACCTGTTATGAACGTAGAATAAAACATAAAGCACATTTATAAGGAGGGTTATTATATAGAATTTGTTCTTACACAGGAATAGAGAAAAAAAAAAACTTTCTCAATCTACAGTAGTCAGTTAGCAACTGGCAACTTTGGTAATATCAAGAGAACTTTGTTGTATCACAAGGTAAAATGTTAACAGTGAACATAAGTTTTGAGTGCAACAGTTGGTTGTACAGTAGAGAGCTCATGCTTACTTGTAAACAGCACTTTCAATAAATTCTTGAAGCCAGACTTATCTACAGTTGGGGAAAAAATTATTACCCCCCTGCAAAATACAAATACAAAATAGTAATTGTTTTACAAGTATTTCCCAATTGCTTTTAACCAGAGCAAAGCTCTTTGTAGACATCCTAGTTTTATTTTGGACGCTTAAATTATTTTATTTTCCACACAGAAATGAAAATATTACACAAAACACAAAAACTACCAGGGTCAAAATTATTATGCCCCTACATTCTTATGATCAATTGTGTATCATTTTTGCTGAATAACTTCCTGTAGTCATTTATTTTAGTTTTCTTCAACTCTTTGACACCTCATTTGAGGAAACCTGGCCCATTCTTCTTTGGCTTGAAGGTGTCGTATACTCAAAAGTGGAGTTTTTCCTTGTCTGCAACCTCGCAGTCCATTCCTGTGGAGAGCTCTGGTGATTGTCTTTTTAGAGACTATGATTCCAGATGTGGCCAAGTCATTTGCAGTGTCTTGGCAGTTGTTCTGGGGTCTTCAAACACATCACTCACTAGTTTTCTTTCCAGTGTCTTTGATATCTTACACTTTCAACCTCTGCCGGGCTTGTTTTGCACTGTGTGGCTGTCTTTGAATTTTTGGATTATACCTATCGCTCCAGTTCTTCACACTTAAAAATCTTTGTATATCCTTCTCCTCTGCTGTGTGCATCAACAATTCTTTTTTTCCTGGTCCAAACTAATATTCTTTGTTTTTGCCATGTAAGAAACATGGCAAAACATCTCTCTCTCTCTCTCTCTATATATATATATATATAAATATACAATATACAGAATTTAGCACTCATATTTTTCCATTATGAGGTGGATCCCAACAGAGCTTTGCCTGAAATGTTATAACCAACTGCTCTTTTTCAGAATTACCACAGAGGAATTATTTTAGAGAAAAGAGGAGGCTAATCGCAACAGAGCAAGCATAATACCTCTTCCTCTGTAATGTTTTTTTTTTTTGTTCAGATAATCATGTAATCTGTGTATTGTTTACATGGAACTCTTACATCTGGTTGTGGAAAAGAAGACATTCTAAAAAGTGTGAAATTATTCTAATAACTCTCAGTCTCAGACGATCCATGTCAATCGTCTGGTTATTGCACATGTAAGAAAGTGGCTATGTTCCAAAGCAAGGCTTGAGATGACAATCTCTTTGTTAGATGTGCCGCTCCGACCTTGGTAACTAGGAGGAGCTTGAGAACCGGCAAAAAACACCCTCATGAGTAAGTCCAAAGGGGTGCAGGGGTCTAGGATTGGGAGGCAACTCCATTTAAGAGGTGATAAACCACCAGGTAGAAGCCAACAAGTGTGCAATGGTCATGTCTTAAGCAATACATGGTCACTGGATGAAGAATGGAATGGAGGAGAGAGAAATAACCTGTAGTGACCTGAGGAACATGCAGTCAAACAGGCTAAGATTTACAATCAGAGCCACATATGATATATGACATACTAGCTTCTCCATACAACCTACACCTTTGGAGAAGACCCAGCCTGTTTCGAACCTGGAGCCCTCTGGACATTCATCCAGGTCATGATATCCAAAAAGGGTTTAGTTGCCAGTTTCTCAGTTGTTGGATCAGTTTCTGGTTGTTGCTGAAGGGAACACCACAATGACTCCTATTCGACACATCTGGACATGTGACATGCAAACTGCTCATTAACGTCAGGAACAGTTTCTCTCTCAAACTGTTGTGACAAAAGCAACTCTTCACACCTTTATCCAGTGGTGAAGGGAGTGGTCTAGAGGAGTAGAACTCCTAGAGATTCAGTTCGGAAAAAGTCCCTCAGGAACAAGGAATGACATGAGGAATGACATGTCTCTCAACCCTAAGAAGAAGTCCAGTTGTTTACAACTAAACATTGAATATGGGAGGACGAGTAAGTGAGAGGTTAATTTTTTTTTCATTGCTTTAATAATATTGTGCTCCTGCCATAAATGGATGTCTAAGTACAGACTGTTGTTTGTACGCATCTTTCCTTTAGTTGTAAATAATTTACTTTTCCAGAAATATTGCTTTGGAAATACTAAAACTATTTTAAATAAAATATGCTTCTGTAAATGACAAAACAGAAAAGACAATAGAACATGAGTCAATATTGTAAAGCATTGGAACGTTTAGACCAAAGTTTTTATTTAAAAAATGTATTACATATTTAATAAAACCACTGAAGATAGAGTTTGTACAATAAGACAAACAAAAATGTAATATTTGATGTCGGTCTCTGCCGACAATAAAAACAGAAGAGCAAATTACCACAAGTCACAAAATTTACTGGACATTGCAAATTTTTTCGCACTCATCTTTGTAGCTCTTGTCTTACTTCATTTGAGGAGAATACCAAAGAGTTAATGTTGCTTCTGTAGGGTGACGAGTTTGTATCTGAAAGACTGCCTTCCAGAGAAGGGGTTAATTTCAACAGCCCCTGGCTTACCTAAATAGGTAGATAGTGGTGTGTGTTTGGTGCAGCAGGTAGGAAGTGTTCCTTTGCTAAATGAGAGCAAAAAATGAGCAGCTCACTTTGAAAACAAACAGATAAGGAAACTTTTATACATCTCATAGTTGATCAATTACACACACACACACACACACACACACACACACACACACACACATATATAATTAAGGATAGCTATATAGAGATGCACATATATGTATATGTGTGTGTGTGTGTGTGTGTGTGTGTACATAAATATATATATATATATATATATATATATATATATACAGTCATGGAAAAAGGATTAGTCCGCTCTGCTGTTTTCTTCAAATTCCTTGTTCATCTTAATGCCTTGTTCCACTAAAGGTTTATCACCTGGGGGAAACAATGAACACAAAACCATGCAATGACTAAAAGCACTGTATTTGTCAGTACAATGTTATTTCTAGTGATGTAGGAACGGAAGTGATTTTTGTCGCTGTCAATAAAACCATGAAAAAATGGCCAGAAATCAGCTCTGAAATTAAACTTAATTATGAGCCTTTTTTGTTGTTATTATATTTGTCCAGATTAATGTAGATTAAGTGGAAGCAGACTTTTAAATGGACAAGAAATTAAAGAAAGAGTGGTCTAATCATTTTTTCCATGACTGTTTATAAAGACACATACATATAAAGACATATTAAGATATATAAAGACACATACATACTGTATGTACGTATGTGTGTCTGTGTGTGTATATATACATATATTCATGGTATTAATAAGACAAATTAATATCTATCATTATGTTAGGTTACAGTTAATATATGTGTATAGGTGTGTTAAATGCACTCACACACACACACACACACACACTCTTAGGCACATCCTCTTCAGTCAAAGTTCTTCCATGTAATTAGGCTAATGATTCTTGAGTCATTGACAGAAACAAGGAAACATGTTATTTCTCCCTCCCGTCTTCAGAGGCAACCAAATTGGTGTTCTTGCTTCTCACTGTCTCCAGTTGTCTGACACTTTTCTCCCTTTATGCGCTTGTTTTGTCTCTTTTAAAAGTCTGTGTCTATCAAGTGTTGAAACAGACTGTGTCCAATAAAGAGGCTAAGGATTTTACCTTTTGTGTATCCTTCAGACAACACTTGTCATATTTGTTCAGTGACGTTCTCTTTTCACCACTCAGAGACGCTCTCTCTCCTTCTCTCTCCCTCTCTCTCCCTTTTTAATAAATGCCATGTCACATACATGCATCATTGCACACAACCTGACCTCAAAGAGAGGATCATTCCCACTGTGCCCCTTATCTTCTGCGCCCGCATGATAAATAATCTATTTGGATATTACACTGTTGCTTGATTGTGTATTCTTTCAGAGCATATATTATCTCAAATGTCTGCCAGACGCCAGAATGGAAATCGGGCAACTGAGAAAAGGAAACATCGGTGAGGTTTGGGATTGGTTTTTAATTGTCGCCATCGAAAGTTCTAAAAATAAATACTGTATTATAGATGTGAAAGATGAATGCAGGACGATAAATTGTGCAGCCATACTTAATCTTTTAAAATTGCAGGAATTGTCTGTAAGTGACTGATGTGACTATCAATAAATTATTTATTGGAGACACTCCACAGCCACATGTTATTATGCCTGTCTTAATAGCCATATTATAAGGATGGGTGATTTACCAGCGTAACAGAAGCTGACATGTGCAAAGGGATTCTCAATTGGTGGGTGGCAACCCAAAAGTGTTTTGCAGACCCACTTTCACTCGGTCAAATTTTATAACCCCTACTTACACCCTTACATGAACAAATATAAAATACAGGTTATCACTATCAGATTTAGAGATATAAAAACAGTGTCATTTATTTCACTGTATTTTGTATTATAGTTTGATGCATTTAATATTCAAATAGTGTTCTTTCATTACAGATTACATTTTTTTTATGTTCATTTTGTACACATTTATATTGAGGGGTTTGGGCAAATATTAAACCATAATATTACCAGATGGGACTGTAACATTATTATATAACAATCATCATACATTATATAACAATCTGTTAATTTGTCACACATTTGTAAATATAAATACAATAAATAAATACATATACTGTGTATACATAGACACATAAATTGTACGCATATACACATAAAATGTATATATATACAGTATATATGCATGTGTGTGTGTGTGTATATGTCTATATATGCTGTGTGCAAAAATATATCTGTCTAAACTAGTT
>JAFBJS010014744.1:0-29213 GCA_016785265.1 Paraplagusia blochii | reverse complement strand
TAAAACATACAATGTTGCTGTAATAAAAGAGAGAAACCCATAACCTCACATGTCCTGAAAGTTTTTGTCAAATTTTAGTATCAGTCTTCCTACCTGTTTAGCCAAGGCTTCACTGCTGAAGGACAGCTTCCACTCTCTGCATGTGTCTCACTCTGCTAGTAGCTGTAATGTGGGCATTCCTTCACTTAGACCAAACAAAAAGGGATGTGCTCCCTGCCTTTTGACCATTACATCATCAGCATGCCCTTATATGGCATTTTGCACTGCCGAGGCTTGCATGAAGGGGGTGTGCTTGCAGAGCGTGTGTGAACGCTGGAGTGAGTCTGCTCTAGTGATTGTTTGACGTAGTGATGAGAGATAAGGGAAACGTATATACGTTGTTGACGTATGTAATGTGTGAAATATCTGTCTTCTTCGTCAATGTTCCGGAGGCCAAGTTGGTAGAGACAAGGAGGGGACGGTTGTCTTACAAATCCTGCCCCTGGCTCTTGTCAATTATAGTCACTTAAAAGAAATGCAATATTTCTGGGAATTCTTTTTGGAATACAAAATATCTATATCACATCATATTTTCCAGATCTATTTTCTGTAAAGTTATGGGGTATAAAATGGCTTTTAAATTTAGATCTCAAGTATGGGAATGGCACAAAAGTGTCAGTGGGCAATAATTCAGGGACTGGGATTTAGCTGGAATTTTTCCTTTGGAACTTAAATGTATTTTTAGTTGTTTTTTAAGCCAAATCTAAGAGGTGTGATTGAAAGATCTTTTAAAAAGTCTGATATCATATGTACTGACCCGTTTAAGAAACTGATAGAAATTTATGTAATATTTTTTTATTTATTTATGAATTTCTATGTTTAAGCAATTTTTTTTTTCCAATTTCCATCTTAATTTCTGAAAAACTACAGTATCTCTTGAATGGAAACCAAAACGTCTCATATCGCATAACATATCTTGAAGCCAAGATATTTTATGGTATTTAATTTGTGAATGTGTTATTTTAGCAAAGCAAACACACATATCACACATTGCTTATGATTAAAATTAAGATTACATTAAGTTGAAAAGACTTGGTACAAAATATTCAAAAAAGCTAAATGTAACATACGAGTGCATTAGGATATCGAGTGCATTACTGTATGGCAATGTCCTTAAAAAAAATAATATAAAGAAATGACTTATCACTTTATGTGTATTAATGCAAGTATGTGCTTCAGGCACTGCGTAACATTCGTAAATGATTCCGGCAGCACGAAATAAAATCACAGCAAGACTCTTCCTGTTTCCTACCCACTAAATGAAATATGTCATGGCTTCACAATGGCTGAGGTCACTGTTTTTCGTGTGATGACTTTCGACAGCCAAGCTGCAGGGACCAGAGGTATTCTGAGTTAAATAAGAAAATTCTGAGTAAAACACAGTGCAAATCTGTTGACACCAAATTGTGAATATAAAAGTAAACCCTAGGAAGATATTATTAAAATACTATAGAAAACTGACTGGTCCTTCTGTATCTGCTATATATCTGGACGTAAAAAATTCCTGTATTGTAACAAATCCATATATTCTTAAAAAATTGTTGTAAGTGAAATTTTAGTTTAAAAAAAACAAAACTTCAGTTTTATACAGGATTACAATTTCCTTCCCTATAATAGATTTTTGTCATTTACTCATCAATACAGCTTCATCTTTTAACATCAACAAAATTGTAATAACAAAAAAGAATCTGTATTGCTGTGTCATTGTAGTGAGTTCTATCTTTTTGTTCTAGCTCTACTCTTGTGATTTGTTCTAGGATCAAAGAATGTGGTCATTCCAGATTTAGATTCTATTTTCTGATGTTGACAATTTTGATACCAGATGCAAGGAATCAAGCAGAAGAGCAGGCCACACAACAACATGTTTCCTGTGACTTTGCCAAATGACAAATAGCTGAGCGATGGAGCTTTCAGAACATGACCTCCGTGTGACGACGGCTGTTGCTGACAGGAAATAGAAAAATTAAGTGGTTTGGGATTTGGTTTGGCTGAGCGTCATGTGCACTTAAGAGTTCAATCCTATGGATCATTCTTCTGGAATTTCTTCAGAGCCGGAAATTCTAAGAAGGATAACTTTGGAGTCACAGGGTTTATTACGCCCCCGAAAATGCTAGTATTGATTAGCTGATCAGCCCCCTCCTGGTGTGTCTTGATAATCAAGCCTATGATTTAAGTGTCCTCCAGGAAATGCCTTAAGATTAAGATACTTTGCAATATTTGTTAAAATTTGCTTTCTGGTACATAGACAAGTGTATGAGCCGTAACCTGTTCTGTTGTCCATCAGTTGTGTAATTGCATTTACGAATGACGGCATATCGTGCGTTTTATCTCACACGAACAATTAGCATTAGTACCTTCTCCTGGACTTCCTGCTGTAGGCCCCACGTACCTGGTCCCAACCTCTGAGCTCATTCCTAACAGAGGCTGTTTCTGATTTTTACTCGTACTGTTGATAGTTAAAGGTTCAGCTCAGGTTCCTGTTGCATCATTTCATTGATCACTGTCCTCCTCTGCAATGATTTAGTCACTGGCCATTTCATTCCAATAGGAAACAGTAAAACATTCGCGTTTCATTATAGTAATTCACTGGATCTGGCTCCTGTTACATCCGTTGAAACACGATGACCCAGATAAAGGAAAGTGTTTATAAATCTTATCTTTTAAAGACTTGACATTTAAACCGCAATATATAAACTATTCTTAATTTAATTTAAAAAAATGTGACATATATAATTTACAGACACATTGCCAGATATATTAATACAATAAACAAAAGGCTGTGCTTAAAGTCACTGAATAACAGACTTAGAAATCAGTTATTCTTAAAAATCAAAGTAATAACCAGTTTTAACGCCCTAAACCATAATTTGGTGATAAGATGGTAGGTAGTAATATTTATTTACCAGCAAGAAGTTAAGCATCCATTGTAATACATAATGAAATACACGAAGACAAGCTAAATCAATGCTTGAAATACATTTAAATTGTTGCCAATATTTAATAAACAAATCATATGATATTTGTTGCCAAAATCTAATGAAATGGTGTAATTGCTTAATAAGTAATTTTTTATTTTATTTTTGTGGCTAACAAAGACTAGTCAAAAGGTACAGATAGACAGGTAACATTATCTGATATGACTCAGTCCAATGCATAGACGTTAAACCAGATGGAAACAGTTAATATTTGATCTACAGTCTGCAGCACCTGAAAGGACTGTGTGTGGTGTTGGCTGTCATTCCTACTGCACATCAGAAAAACCATTGCATGGATAAGTACCTGAAGACTAATTTACCCTGACATACATACATCTATACATGACACTGGTGGCTTTTGTAATTAAATCCACATGTCTTCATCTTTCCTTTCCTTTCACTCTCTGTTCCCTCACAGGAATTCTGTCTGTCTCTGAATCCCCCTCGGAATAATTTAAACCTGTCTCTCAGTCAGTTTTTCTTTACAGCAAGGAAGTCCAGGTGTTGTTACATAAGAGTGTCCAAAAACATCTACTTCTCATATCAAGTCTAGCTTTTTTTTTTAAAAAAAAGGTGGCATGTAATGAACAACCTGTTGTTGGTAATTTATCCAATGGATCAGTCCAACATAAATTTAAAATTTCAAAACTTAGAGTAAGGAAAAGGTTAGCAAAATTGTCTTTTTAGCCAGAACATCCACCTCAGTGACCAGAGGAAGCCAAACACTACTAAAAGAAAGACAGAAAATTAGTTATTGAAAGTTAAGTAGTTTGCAAGTAGTTTACATGTTAATTGCTAAATGTAAGTTTTACATCTCATCTATTCTCCAGAGGGTGGCCCAGATGTTGTTTGGACATATTTTAACATCACTCAAGATAAAATTCTCTTAAGACAGATATAAAATCCAAAACTAAATGCTATTTTTAGTTTGGTTGTAGTGAGTCTTGGTTCCAAAAGATCTGAAATTAGAATAAACCAAGAAGAAAATGTAGCATATCTCTTCTGAGGTGCATTTCAACTAGTCACTTGAGTCATTTGAGCGAACAGACAGTCAAATATCTATCTTTTTACACTCAGCTGCATATCAGATGCGACATGCTACTGTATCTTCCATGCTATGATAAAAAAAAGGATTCTGGGTAGGATATAGTCTTGCATCTTCAGATTGAAGGGCTGGACTGCACAGACAGGCTGTAATTAACAAAAACTCACAACACAGGATCGCTCGAGATCATAGGTGGAGGCAGAAATGATGTGAGGTGTGTGTTGGCGTGGGTGTCTGTGTGTGTTTGTGTCTGCTACAGCTCTAGATTGCTCCAGCTGATAATCATTACCCCTCCTGCTGCCACACACCCGTGGACTTTGATGTAAATCACAAACACTTAAGGAGGATGTTGCCATCACTGTTTGCACAAATGTGGGAGATTTCAAAGCCCCCTTAAGGGCCACACATCACTGCAGTCAGCCAGAAACTACACTACATCTACTTACACAGCTAAGATCCTGGCACCGTCTCACTTCTGCATAATATGTTGTAAGAATTTAATCCCAAAAGTCATTTTTTTAATTTTATTTTTCATAAAGGCCAAATCCGATAAGCTTTATATGTTAAATCGCAAATGTTATTTTTGTGTCAGAATAACATTCTATTCTTTCTGTGAAAAAACATAAAGCCATGTTAGGTAAATCCACATTTTTCCAGCAGAGATGTCTTAGTAGACGATGAACCCGGAGTAGGGTCTGCAGAATTAAAAAGGTTTCCACTGAGATGCACTGAGCCCGGCACCGCCCAAGCGCCCAGTGCAAACACCCTCAAAGCTGCCAACTGTTCACTTTGGTGATAGTTAAAATACAGAGGTCACATTATGTTGTGTGTATTAATGTCAGAATAACATATCGGTATTTGAATGCAGCTTTGACTTGTGTAGGCCTGGACATTGCTCATAATTGAAAATTTTCTTGGATTTTGTCAAAAGACCAGTGATGGTATCTCAAAAGTACAAAATATATAATTTGTCGAAAGCCATGAGAGAAAACAGAATAAGTAAACATCCAAATAAAATGTGTTTTATGAAATTTGAAACTACAATTGACACTGAAAAAGAGTAATGAGCCTCCAACAAGATAATTGTCAGCCAATATAAAACTTGGTAAACACACAGTACCAAAGTCACAGAATAGAAGAGCACCAAAATAATGGCTAAAAGTACCTCAAATGGAAACAATCTATTTAGAGTAGATTATGGAACTAGCCTACTAGTCTTAGTACACATTTTTAAAAATATATTATGTCAGATGGACCCAGCCAAATCTTCATCCTGTGTCTCATTGATGGATGAGAGTGCTTATCTCAAATGTAGAGGACAAATCGACTGTTTCCAATTTACTCCAAGGAGCTCAGCTTTCTGACTTTTAACGAGTGACTTTTGTTTTCAATCCTGAAGGCTGTATATCTACTGTCCAAATACTCTACACATCTCCAGCAGGTCCTGGAACGTTTCCGTACAGGTCTAGAGACTAAATAATAAGCAGGATAAAGCTACCTCTTAAGTACCAGAGCAGCCTGTATCTGTCAAATCTCTTAATGTAAGGCCAAAAACAAAGGCTGCATTTATGCACTTAAGATAGCCAGACTTCAAAGGCTCACTGCTGAGACTATGATTAAGTTCAGCGTGACCACCAGCCAGAAGATGAGATGTTTAACAACATTCAAGTTCACCGCCCAGGCTTTCTGACTGCAGCTGGACCAGAGAAACCTCTCTCACATATTTGGCCTTTAACAAAAGGAGAGAATTAATAATGGAGTTGGTCAACGTTGGGTGTCTGGACGTCTGCTCCTGTTAGTCAGGCTGTGAGTGATCAGCTAACACTGTTTACTGTCTTAAACAAACAGGATATGACTTTGTGAATACATTACACAAGTATATTAGTTAAAATCACCCAAGTCAGAATGATAAGAGGTCAAACTTTGGTATTTGGAAAGTATTTGTTGCAATGTTTTTTAGGTCAGTTAGTCCCCCTGCTAGCCCTGTGTTTTGTGCTCCAAATTACGATCGCAGATTCCATACATCAGGGTTGAAAAAGCCAACTTCTGAAGTTGATGAACTTTTGTCTAAACCTTTAGGGTAAGACATAAAAAAATAGTGATGAATAAATCCCACCACTGTTCATCATCTCTGTGGCTGCATCTCCACAACAGAGGAGCTGGACTTTGATGACACATCATTTCTCATGAGTAATAGCTCGCATGCAAGGAGATTAGGGTGATTAGAGAAAATGACATGTGATCTTTCTCATTTTCTGCCTGGAAATGTAATATGAATAACAACTGTTCACGCTGGGTCTCATTCAGCAGCCATTTTGTGCTATTTTGTAACTTAGCTATATGTGACTTACTGAAGGGATCAGTCTGTTTCCCTCTTTTGTCTTTTTTATGAACTCTGTCATCCCCTCCTTTTCCTTCCTATTCTATTTTCATTTCCTCTTGTCTTTATCTCCCTGCTCTTTTCACACCCCTTCCATCACATCCAGCCTGAATCCTCCCTTTCTACACTAATCCCCAAAAATGATAGTGACTGCAGACACAGGGTGTGACAATTTAGAGACGCTGATATGTCTCCAGACGCACGGTCTACACATTAGAGCTTTTTTGTCTTATTATTTGATTTTCAGGCTTCCATTAAACAACATGCTTGGCACTAGGCCTCAAATAGTCACCAACTCTGATTTAAAGTGAGGAGAAGCAGACTCACACCACTCATCCACCAACTTCAGCGCAGTTTCTCCGGGAATGTTCTATGTCACGCTCACATCTGTATCTGTTGTTGCAAAACTTCTTTTTTTTTTCAAATCCGAGACACGTTGTTCTTGGCGTTGCGTCCTCCTGCTGTCTCGTGTTATTCAGTTAATGCAAACAATGAATGTCATGATATTTTAGAATCAACATACACCATTTATTGTTCCTATCACCCTAACCCTTTACCTCATGGACTCGTCATATCTTACTGAGTTCATTTTTCATCCTGCTGCGCTAAATTTTCCCCCTTCTTTTCAACACCATTTCTCACTGGGTTTCTTCTGTCTTTCAACAACCTTTCCTTCTTTAACTTATATTTATTTACAAAAGTCCGTCTGACACATGAAAATCCTCGTTCTGAAATTCCATTTAACCATTTAAAAAAGGTCAAGCAAGTTCACCACTCAACAAATATTTGATTTATCAGCAAACATCACTTACAGAAACACCGACCCAATCTTAGAATTAGCTAACTTTCCCAAATTGAAATTCTAAATTGACCTACAGTGGTTCCAATTTTGTAACCAATCCGTCTCTGTTAATGTCCTAAAATGTACACACTCTACCTTAATCTTGTTAAACCATTCATAACCATCTGTTGCCGGGTTGCAGGGGCAGCAGTTTCTCCAAAACTGCCACCCAAATCACATTGCAATCACATTTTAAGCCTTCCTGTGCATGGTGAGCCTACTGGAGGTTATGTGAGTAGGTACGATGCTATGCTCAGAGCACCACAATGGAAAACTGGCAGCTAGGGAAATCGAACCTGAAACCCTGCGGAACCTTTTCCGCTGGGCCACCGCTGCAGCCTTCCCTTGTATTATGCTTTTCTTTTTTTTACATCTTTGTAATGAGGCCAAATTGCTACTTTCTTGTTAAAATATTTGACATGTTTAACCAGTATTTCTAAGTAACTGGCTAGTTAGATCCTTTTCTCTATAGGAAACTATTTCAAATAGGCATTATAAAAAAATAAAAATGAGTTATCATGTACAAGTCAAAGATATAAATCTTTGCCTGTTGTTTCAATATAACTTGACCTTTATAAAGATGGAAAAAGGTTACTTTTGAATCAAAGAATGAATATTTATGCCACAAATGAATCGATTGAAATGGAAACATCAATCATTGTGTTTATACTGGAACCGTTTGCAGGGTTGTATCCAGTGAATGTCCCGCAGTAATTTTAAGTCAGTTCTTTTTGCTCATGTTTAGCTTATTTAACCATGAATGTATACCATGTCAGTTCATTACATATGAGGCCTCTAATAGGTTAACATGAGGAGGATTGGGATACAGAGGTTCATTACCGCTGTTGTTCTTTCAGGTTACATTAGGTTCCCTGTGGCAGAAAACACTTTAAATGCTGATGGAGTGACCCACTGGGAAACCTTAGTGCTTGTCCTGGGGCTGCCTGAAAGCACTGGATCAACAGTGTTATTAATGACTGGACCAGATTTTTGGACTCCAGCCCGTCTCCATTCTATATGATGTCATTGTCTGGATAAGACATGACTAGTCGCACCTTGGTGATTGAATGCAGCAGATGGCTCACATCTGGAGCGACTCCAGAGCGGAAAATTTAGGCACTAGAGGGGTTATGATCTTGGGTTGTGTTCACTGACTCCTAGTTTGAATGAGAAATGATTTTATTTTTCTATGTCTAATTCATGCTGCAAATCTTGGTCAGGGATGTAAAACATACAGCCTCAACTTACTTGATACATTTTCCTGTGAAAGAAATACACAAACACTTCATGTTCATGATGATTTGTGAAAGTGTATTAAGTTAAATATTATTATTTACAATTGTACTGGTAAAGTCAATGTTAAATAACTTTTAAACATGTATTTTACCTTAAGTGTGAGTATAAAGTACTGGTAAACTGGTGCAGTGTACAGTTGTAGTGACTCACAAATGGAATTTTTGTAGTTGCACTAGTGAGTGAAATCTGTGTTCCACTTAAAATGATGATTCAATAGTTTTTTGGTTTTTATTACAAAATGGTCTGAGAACCAAAAAACAAGACTTATGCCTTCTATTTGTCTCCTTGGATCAACCATAGACTCAGTTTCCCCCAAGAATTAGTCAGAGGGCTTCCATAAAATAGAGAAAGACAAGATAAAGTAACAGCACAAGGTTGCTACAGGCCCACAATAACACAGATTATTTAAACTTCTTGAAGAGATTACTGTTTGTGAGAATACGCATGTTTTTCTCTTTTAAAACTTGAATATCCTCTAACCCTCTGTCCAAAACACATGCCACTTTTTGTTATATCCTTGTATTTTATTGAATCCTTCCAACACCAACATGAGTGTAATTGAGAATATAATAATGAAATCAGTCTGGACTAATCTGGACACTGTTGAATCAGAAGTTTTGGTTGCTTTTATATAAACACTAAACTGACTGCATGTTCTGCTGTTCGACATGTGGCCTCACAGTTCTCTTCTTTGTTTGAAGAATGACCTCAAAGAAATTGTGTGCCTTCGGAATGATCTCATGCTATACTTACATTAAATTAGAGAGATCCAGCAGACATTTATGTACTCTGGTGTTTGCTCTTTGTCCAAACCACAGATCTTCTTCGACTGAACTAAACCTTATGGGAACTCCACTTTAATTGTTAGACATTTTTAGGGAGATTATACTGTAGGTGTGTTTGGAATAGACGGCTCCTTGATGAGGAACTGTAACAGTTGTGGTCTGGTGATGTAGTGTTTCAGTGGGGTTGTATCCAGGTGACTGCAATTACAACAAATAAAACACTTTATGTCACACACAGTGGCTCTCTACAGGATCCCTGTGCGGTTTATAGTATCTAACCTTACTTCTCTGACATGGATACTTCCTCTTTCTGTCTCTTCACTAAGCCGTAAAAGGCTGCTGAAACTAGATAGACCCTAAAAACCATTTTTCCACCATTTAGTCATGCTCCCCACCTCCGCCCTAGCGCTTCCTCGCCTCTTGTCTCTGCCAGAAAGACTATATAAGCTCAAGAACATTTGTCCTGTAATATCAGCTGCTGGGTTTTGACAAAAGCCTGACTTCATAGCCCTAACTTCAACCTACAAGACCTATCGTAGTATTATCTCCCGGATGTCTTCATCCTTTACTGTTACGAGGATAACAAAGTGCCTGCCAGACATGTATGGTTCACCAGGTCAACAAAACCTTCAGAGAGGAGCCTTTTGGGTGAAACTAAATTGACTGCATAATTTCATCTTGGAAAAATACAGTGCAATTGAGGTTTTGAATTTAAATTAAAGGCAGTTTGCCCTGGAAATGACTCGGGGGAAAGATTGTGGTTCTTAGTTGTTGGGTGAAGGAAGGTGGATGTTGTTTGTTTTGCTGTTATGACACCGTAGCGTAGACAGCGAACTTCTTCTACACACTCTGTGGTTGAAGAGTATAAATTATTAACCACAGGAGCCATCAGGCTTGTTGCACTGGCATATTAACAAGTCCTGTGCTGGTTTTTGCATCCTGCCATACAAAGCAGAAACTGGTCTTGTTTGAACTCTTCCATCCCATTATAGATTACATTTTGTTCTCTTTTAAAATGAAGTGTTTCCACCACCTTAATTTCCCCACAGTTATGGTTTACAGCATTAAAAATGGTCTTTTACTCCTTGTAACATTCAAAAAAACCAAAGCCACTGAAAACTGGGTCATTTGAATTATTCTAATAGATCTGTGTGGTTCTCTAGTAAAACTGTGAAAACAATTCAGAGTGGAAACAGCCTATTTATCTGTCCAGGATTATTTTCAAACAAAGACATTTTGTCCCTTAAAGAAAGTAAAGTATTGCAAGGTCAAAACATGGGTGACAACTTAAAAATCCAGTATAGTTTTCGTTCTTACCTTCATGTTTACTCAAATCCCAGAATTCACTGGGGCAGGTTGGTCTTTTTCCTTAAAGCCCCACCAAAAAGTTAAAATTTTGGGGTTTCTAAACCTCAGCTTGACACCAAACTCACCTCAGCTTTAAACCACAGAACTTTCACATTCAAAGGAGGGAATATTTCGTTCCCTGTTGATGATTAATGTTAGACATCGTTGAATTACTAAATAGAGAAATCCCCTCAGCCACAAATAAAGAGCTACCTTTACAACTAAGCAGCCAGGAACCTTAAAGATTGTTTCTGTGGAGAGTTGGCAAACTTTCTGAAAGGAAAAATAAAATAGAGCCTGTTCCTAACAAGCTGTCCCGAATGAACAGTGAATGAACGAATGATTTGTGCTCACACGCCTTAAATTCAACTAAAGGGACTGAGAAGATACACTAATGTAATGTGTTTGGAAACAAAGTTGAAACCCAGGTTACCAAATAAGTCCCATAAGAGTTGGAAGCCCTGCCTCCTACTGCTGAAACAGGAAATGAGGTCATGAAATGTTGACAAGCACATCCTCAGTATTAGAATCATCTGTCAGGATCTTGGCCGGTACCTTAGTTAGGAAACTCGTTCACACGCTCCAGTACTCAAACAGACACGGTCTATGTGAGTATTTAAAAAAAAAATCACCAAACATTTGTTAATATGTTTCATAAAAAAATAAACCTACTTTGCATTTATGACTATCAATTAAATGGCATATAATTTAGGTTTGAGCTTTGTTGTTGAAATTATTCTTGGCATGTTCTTGAATGGTCCACTGGTTTAATGTGTCCTTGATCAGGCAGCAGGAATCTTTTTGATTAGTTTGATTCGTCTTTTGCTATTGTATGGCACCTTAAATTGGCTAACTTTCTGTTTTTGTTCTAAATTTTATTTTACTGACTTATCTTTAATAACAAAATGATATTTACAGTGTTGGCATGACATAAAATGAATTAAACAAATCGAAGATAAAATGTTAAAAAACAACCTTATCTTTTATATTTTTTTGTATATTCTGAAGACCATCTCTTTAATCAAATATATTAAATACATCTAAGTATGTATACTATACGTGTATACTATTAATTTTACATTTGGCTCATGAGAAGATTTTATTGAATTTTATATTGCTTTCACCATATTTCCCTCGTTTAGAGTTACAAATTGTTCTTCCGTTTATATGAAAAGATGTTCAGGCCCAGTGTCCATGTGCACAGTTCATCATTATAGGCCCATTTACCATAGTGAGACATTAGATTTGGCAGATCCAGACAGGCACATTTTGTCCTCCCTCCATATTTCACTCACTATCTCGACATAGACTTGGCCGACAGCACAGGCACACACTCATTGTTCAGACAACTGCAGCTGCCAACTCAGACGACGTAATGTGCAAGTTTCTAGCTGTCGCTTCCTTCCAGCTTGACAGGTTGGGAGCTAAAAAATGGCTTCCCTTCGCCAGGTTTTGCCAAGCTGTAACTCAAGGAGGCGGCCGTTAGAACAAACACGAGAGGCAGCGATTAGTCCTGACTGGCAGGTACATGGATCTCCTGCAGCATGTAGCCTACCTGACACTTTTTAAGGTGTCCATTTGCTGTCTGCAACTTTGACAGAGAACCATTTATGGTTCACAACGGGTATGCAAATGTCATGCCAACTCTTCATTTGCAATTTTCTTCCCAACTCGACCCAAGCCCTCGACCCTTGGTGCTATTTCCTTTGGCAAATAAAAGATTAGCTCATACATCACTGCTGCAGATTCCTGGCCACCACGATGATTTGTCAAACTGGACTCCACTGACCGTTGAATTGCTTGTTTCCTAACCCTACTGACAGAAATATAAAAATAATAATATAAAAAAAAACATTTAGCTACTGCTGCATGCTGTATATTTCAGCCTAGGTGTTTGGTGGCATCCAATCTGGACAGAAAACATCTGTTTGTCTATATGAACTATTCATATTACTCAAAAATCTAGTTACATTTTTATATCCCAGATTGTTCAGGTAGCCATTATAATGCCATTAGCGAATAAAATAACATGTGAGGCTAATATTAAATAGAATAAACATTTTATTTAATTTATATACTGTTAAGTATATCAATCAAATTGTGTTTCAGATCTAACAACAAGTTATTTTCTATCTTCAACACCTATGCTGATGATCATGGTCTTTGTCATCAATCAAATCACATAAATCTCCAACGTGACCATTGGCCTTAATACACGAGTTTGGTCTCAACTCTGATATGTTAAAGAACGAATCTTATTGCCTTTGATTCTATTTCAACCTGTGCTATTCATGTCAAATAAAGTTAGTTTTTTGTGTTAGTGATGCACAAAAGTTCTGTTAGCCACAAGCACAGTATACTCATGGACCAGATCCAAAGAGAACTGTACTTTGTGTTTCTGCTCTGGAAACACTTCCACGTTCACATTAATTAGCTGCGTTGTATCTTAATGAATCCCAGTCTAAGTGACACATGACACAGTCCTCTATTATTAGCTCACAATTCTTTTAACACTGAGTCTAATTTAGGTTGTAGGAGAATTATTAGCAAGTCTTGTGCTGTTGTGGTTTGAGGAGGTTTAATGGCTGCATTCTGTCAGTGAGTTGTAATCACATTACGTGATGTAGTGCTGATTCTCTCGGCCCAACTGCCACCCAGTGTGGAGAAAGAACAGAAGGATATGTAGAGATGCTTTCCCACAGCATTGAACAATCAGGAGAGGTGTATGGTTCCAATGTCATTTTATGACCTGAGATGATCCTAAATGGCTCAGAGGAATTAAAGCAGTTCTTTATAGAATGTGTAGTTACTGGTCTTGGCCTCGGTCTTTGATCACAGTTTAATTATCAACCTGTAAATAAGACGTGTAACCTTTCAATAGAGAATATGTCTCTAGAGAAAGCATGATTAAAAAACCAGTCACACGAACCATGACTGGTTAAAGTTATACAACAAATCCACAAAATTGTTTTTCTGTTGTGCCGCATGGCACATAAAGACATTTGACTCCAACTACGTCCATGTCCTGCCTCACTGCATACATCAATCTCCTCTTCGTCTCCTACCTGCTAGCTCCATCTCTAGGATCATTCTTCTTCCAATATAACCACTGTCCCTCTTCTGGATATGTCCAAACCATCTTAATCTGGCTTTTTCTCCAAACCCTCCTGTCTCTGTTGTCCCTCTAATCACCTCATTCCTGATCCTGTCCATCCTTGTCTCTCCTAAAGAGAATCTCAACATCTTTAACTCCTCCACCTCCACCTCTGTCTCCTGTCTTCTACCTATTCTTAGTGTTTCTAATCCATTCATCATGTCTGGTCTCACCACTGTCCTGTAAACCTTTCCCTTCACCTTAGTTGACTCTCTTATCACAAATCACTCCTGTGACCTTTCTCCATTCTGCCTGTTCTCTATTCTTCTCTTCTCTTCCACAGTCTCCACTGCTCTGAACAGTTGATCCTCAGTATCTTAGCTCCTGCTCCTTCTCCTCTGCTCCTTGTAACCTCACCATTCCACTGTTCTCCCTTTCATTCACACATGAGCAGTAAATCCGTAGTTGTCATAGCTTACAAACAGTTTTGTCATAAACTGTATATGTCACAAATAATGACAATCTGTCTGTTTTTTTTACAGATTTTCAAAGTAAAAGAAGAAGTTACAGCTGAAGGACCCAGATCAGGTCAGTAGGAGAGACCATGGAGTGGAGTGTCAGTTGTGCATTTTTTAAATATGACACTGTGTGATCTCAGACTGCATTTACATCATCATCATTGCAAGATGTTTCTCTCTCTGAGACATCACAAATATCACTACACAAGTATCCATTGTTGTTCCCCACCAGATCTTAGTCTGTTTACTGTCAAGCTATAAAAACAAGTCATATTAATTATGGAGTTTGCATAGAACTCTCCAGCAGAATGTCTCGTCTAAAGAGGGATATAGTAACTGTCATTGAGGAGTGTAAAGAGGTTAGTGTACGTCGTGTGTTGTGTTCGCAGGGTGTTGCTAAATGTGTCATATCTATGTGATTTCCGACCTGGACCCTGTTGATCACCAGTGCAAATATGCATCATGTACTGAACATGAAACATGTTACAGTCAGTCTGAGGATATTTTTTCTGTCCAAATATGGAAAGGTGTTTGCGGTACCATCGTGTTTTCCCTCATCTGACAGGTTTAGGATACATTTTAGCTTGAAGACTGACCAGACTCCTCTGTGCTGCTACTACATACTGTACATTATTTACCGCCACACTTATCACATCAAATACTCCAACTGTCTCTGAAAGAATGTTCCACATGCCCCCAGATATGACCAGAAAAAACATTCTGAGTTGAATACAGGTGCCTTCAGACTTGTAAAAGACTTTCTTAAAATCTTTTGCTCAACCTACAGCAACTGATTGTCAGTTAAAGTTGATGAATGAGGCACATTTTATGTCTCCTCTCTGACAGATAGTACTTTAAAGGTGGGTAGGCGAAGACAGACTCCGGTTCTGTAGTTGTTGGTACATGTGTACTGTAGGTACATACTTCTACAAAACATATCATTGTCCAAACCTACGAAATAATTCCACAAGAATGAAGTTTTTTAAAATATGAAACTATTTATAAAAGGGGGAGAAAATATTATATTTCATGTTTTTTATCCATTATCACCAACCAATATTAAATTTGGGGTATTAGTGGCTCAGTGGTCAAGGAAGTGGACTTTGGTCTGGAGGGTTTTAAGTTTGATTCCACCCGCTGCCAAGTAACCACTGAGTCATTCCGCTGCTGCCCACTGTGCAACTTTGGTGACGAGTTAAATGCAGAGTTGGAGTTTTGTTGTGTGCATGATGTGCTGTTTCACGGTGACAAGTACACACTTTCCTTCCTTTTAAATTCCGGCCCATTAAATGACGATGTGGAGAAAATATTCCCAATAAAGAAAACCCGTAAAATAAAACAGACTTTATTCGTCCCAAAAGGTGTAGAACTTTTTTTTTCTGCTCCTTTCTCCGTATCTTGCCGAAACAGGAACTATGATAATCAGTAATCAGGAAACTCAGACTCCCAAAACACACACACACAGACGCACACACACACATACAAACACACACACGGCTGTCTTTCATTTCAGAACAGGGCAGGTCTGGATAATAAGCATCTTAGTGATGATGAGGGCATTGTGAAGGAATGTTCTCCATCAAATCCACATGAGTGATGTCACCACCAACACCACCACCACTGCTGCAGTTAAGTCAACCAGATGGCATGAACATATACTGCTAATCATTAGGAGCAGGAAGACGGGTCATGTGGTTCTTCGCTCGCAGTTGCTGTGCTTTTATCTGCGTTTAAAAATGCTCCGAACAGCGATTATCACTCACTGTGCCAGTACATTACATCAACACTCTTTCAAGTTATTATCTACTAGATCTACGTAGTTTTGTTGTTTCCATTTCAAATCTGCTACTTTAGGGGGCGTGGCGCGACAGAACCCGATGCATTGTGCAAGCAGAGTGACGAAGAAAATTAAACAATGCTTTTGGATTCCAGTGGAAAGTACATCTAATTTGTGTGAGTCATGAAATTACTGGAACCCATTTCATTTGCAAGCTTGTTGTTGGGAAGCTCAACATCCCAGTATGGAGATACTTGGTGTCAGATAGGCCCATCTGTCAGCTAACTATAAAGTTTGTGAAAAGTAAAAAATAAGGTGTTAATACTTTGTCTCCTAATCTGACAATCAGCCAGTTTGATTTATGGTGATGGACTATTAATACAGCTGTATCTCAGCTCTCTGGATAGTACAGCTGATTTTTTCGTTCCCACCTCAAAGGCTACTTATATCTCATGGGGCAGGGATGGCCTAGTGGTTAACAGCTGCTAGGTTTCCTACTGAGGTGCTCTGAAAATGGCATCATCTCCACCAACTGCTCCCCTGGCACTAAAAGCTGCCCACTGTTCACTTAAATGATGGGTTAAATACAGTGCAGTGGTGTGAATCGCAATGTCACGATGACAAAAAGTTTTCTTTGCGTCTTCCCCCCTGTTCTCATGGCTGTGCTATTTTGCAGATAGTAACTTGAAAGCAAGGATTATTTGTCATTCCATGTTCCAAGGGTTTAGCATCGAAAGTTGAAAATCCTTAAACAAATTTATTGGAGGGATTTCGCAGCTAAGAAACATATGACTTGATTTCATGGGTTTTTTATGGGGATTTGAGATTGAGTGCAGATCAAGAAGTGCAAAAAGTTGAATTGAATTTCCAGATCAGTCATGGACAAACGGATTAAAAACAAAAGAATTATGTTAACCGGTTGATACCGATTCTATGGTAGCCTACAATGACCTGATGAGGTTGACTTCCTGTGACGTTCACTGACTGAATGGAGAGAGTGGGTGGACCACCAGACTATAAGGGGAGGACTGACCACCAACTACTGTCACATCTCAAAGGCCAAGGTCAATATTGTAGTCTGTGAATATGGAAAATGTCGGTTTCAGACACACAAGATTCGTCCTCGTTAATAATGGGTTCTGTGAAACTACCGTGGGTCCTCGAACACACCACACTGTCACGATTACGTTTTAGTCTTTTATTTGTCCTTTTTTCAGCTACTTTCTTTTTGATGTGTCATTACAGCTGTGCTTCTCAATTATTTTCTCTTGTGCCCCCCCAGCAAGAAGAAAACAGTTCGCGCCCCCCACCACCACTTACTCCTCGCAGCAACTATAAATAATAGCATTTGTCTATAAAATAGTTCTAGCTACACCTCTGCATAACATCGTATCCTTGTTAACGCAAAGAAAACAAAAATAAAGAGATATAGTTCAACTTACAAGGATGTGAGATTACACTTTATTGTAATATGGCGGAAAAAAATCCCCAGGGTCACATGTGCCCCCCTCAGTATCGCACTGTGCCCCCACAGGGGGGCCCACCCCACACTTTGAGAAGCACTGCATTAGAGCTATTAATCAGTGGAGGCCTGATTATTAGCCTTGCGCTAACCTGCGCCCGGTGAACCATCAGCCTCGTCACTCATCTGCTCTCCTGGCCACAGCTGAGTGCTCACTACTGCCCACCCTCACAGTCTTGTTAACATTAAATATTGTGAATGGGTAAAAATGCATATATTACCTTTTATTACATTTTAAGTTTGATCTGGCAAAAATCAAGTTTAAATGATTTCCAGTCACAAGTCCTGGACCTACTGCATAGCCCTGAGTAAAATTGAATGCTTCATAAAAAACTGGGTCATGACCGAACAACCCTTTTACATATATGGACCAGAGTTTCAAGGCCGTCTCTTTCCTTCAGTATAAACTGATCCCATGTGTGTTGCAGAAACTAGGATTACATCATCGCAGTTGCGGTGCTCATGGTTCCCGCTGTCATCTGCAGATGACTGCATACATGCGAGGTTCCATAGTGGAACTTGATGGGAAAAATACCCGAGCATATGATCCCTGCCTTATATCTTTTAGTATCCAAATGACATCATTACATGATATATTGTAGTAGTTTTTATAGTTTGATAAAATCAAAGGCTGCAGATGTTTCTTATTTGGTCCTTCTTAAAAAAGAAGGTGAGCGCACAGTACGTCCCACTATAGCGCAGCTGAAGTCATGTTTGAACATGTGCTAAGGGTTAGGATGTCGCTTGCTTGTCTCACATCCCTGCTGCTCAGCCAGTTCAGTATCTGCCACATGATGATGTCATCATTTCATAGATACTTGCGATTTACTGCACTCTATTAGACAGGGTTTCAGAGTTCTTTCTCGCGATTTTTTTTCTGAGAGCTCTCGATGTTGATTACAATAATTTATTTCCAAGTTCTATTTCGTCCTGATGTTTAATAATCACATGAGTGATTTCATCAAGTTCTAGGCATGTTCAATAGTAGAAAAATCTGAACTTTTGGCAGGTTAGTCAAGCATATAGCACTTCTTCAAAACAATAATTCTCAAAGTACAATGATGCTTAATGTCCAGTTGTCCATTTTAAGAAAACTTTTTAAACTTGTGAAACTGAGTCATGTCCTGCTTTTGTGGGATTTATGGCTGGATGCCCAAATAACAAAAAGATACATTTCTATTATTGATAGAAATGATCTTTATTTTGCCATTCAGTTATCGGCCAGATTGGATGGTTCCTCTGGCTGGAATTTCCTATAGGCTGCCAGTTGATGATACTGCTCTAAAGCCTTTAAACAATAAATTGTTTATACAAGCAATGTCATTATTCCTTTTAAGGAAAAGAAAAAAGAACAGGTATAAATCTCTATCATCCTCTGCCTTAAACAAAATTAAGTCCAGTTTCAGTTCCATCCAACGAGGTGAAAAAGCGCCTTTTTCCATACAAAGGCAAGTCTTTTTGGGGGCATGCAGTTCTTCACACCCTCTGAAATAATGTTTTGGAAAAAGAGCAGCAGCAAAACAGAAGCTGCTGAACTAACTCCAGGGTTTGTACTGGTAGAAAGACTGAAATAGTGTTGACTTTAGCTCCCTGAGGGACGCTCTGTTCCCTTTTGCTGTGGCAGCGTTGATTACATCTTCGCCTCCTGGTCTTCACCCGACAGACTCATACGTTATAACAGTATATCATGGTTGAACATGTGGTGCTTGAACAGACGTTAATTGAGTTAATTGATTGACATTTGTCAGAGACTCGTTTGTGACTCCTGTACAACATTATAGTAAAGTTAGGTTAACCTCAAAAATCTTCTTGCATGTACTGTATATTGTGATGACTCCAGTATCCCAGAAGTGTCCGGATTCTATGTTTGACTTATTTAGGATACATATTACTGTAGCAGCTGTTGTCTCCTGATTTACTTCAGTTTCGTGGCCACGGTTTATTGCGGCTTGTTTAAAGATTTTCTTAGTATAGTATTCCACAGTTGATGACTAAACCAGCATGGAGAACCACAGCCTCATCTTGTGGCCAAATACTTTTTAGGTTATTAATTAATTAATTTTATATATATATATATATATTTAAAAATCAAGATAAAACTATGCTAAATTATAAATAAATGCAAAATAAACCTTTTATTTAAGGAGAAAATGACAGCATTTTTGACATTTTTACCAGGATCCCTTAATGCTAAATACACAAACATATATAAAACAAAAAATATATGGACAAACAAACCCTGAGTATGTAGAGTTGATTTTGGACATCCTATATTTGCACTATTATAGGCTAAATGTTAAACAATTAAACCAACCCGGTTTGACCTTGTGTCCACCTTGGCGTGCACCTACCTCTCGCGCTCCTGCTCCAGCAGGTTGGTGAACTCATCGCTCTTCTTCATGAACTCCCCGTGGTTCCTCTTCTCGTTCTCCAGCTTGTACAAAGCCTGTTTGTGTGACTGCTCCACCATCAGCAGCTGCTCAAGCATCCTGCGGTGTGTCTCCCTCTGTTTGTCTACCAACCGATCTAACTATAAAATGATAAAGAAGAGAGTTCTTTCTAATATTTGTTCATTGACATTTGTGTTGCTCACATTCAACATACATGCAGATGTTTACCTCTATCATGGGCTTCTCATAGATGTCCTCCTGAAAGTCTTCAGGCTTGCCTTGAATCGCATCTCTCTGTAAGGCCTGTAGGACTTTCTGCGGTGTCACAAAGCCATATTTCGCCTCCAACAGGGCTAGATCAATTTTCTCTGCCTTCAGTACTGTGATCACCTCATCCCTGGCCTGAAAATAAAAAAAGACATTTCAGTTATTGAGAGTTACACCAAGAAATTGAAAAGAAAAGATGTCGAGATGTTACAGCCGTTCAGATCTTTGCTGTAATCACCTGTAGCTCTCCCTCCAATAGGCTCAGCAGAAAAACCAGGTCGTCTCTGGAAAGGTCCCTGCCTTTCTCTCTTCGGCCTCCTTTTATAGCAGAACCTGTGCCGCTGCCTCCGTTCCCACTGGCGCAGTTACCATTTTTTGTTATCTTGTGGTTCCGCTGAACTGTGCCGGTGTCATCCGGTGGTTCGTAGTGACGGCTCCGCCGATCGGCCCTCCCTGAGGGCTCCTCACGATCGGCTGTACATCGCTTCCGTGTATCTGACTGTGGCTGCTGCTGCTGTGCCAGTGGCCTGGCCTTGTTAATTTCCTCCAGACTGTTGCTTCGGGATCGCATCTTCTTTTGTCTGTTAACAAATTGATAGATAGAGAACAGTGCTGAAGTAGAACGACCTTAGTTTTTTGATAATGGCTAAAAACATAAACACATGGATTATTTCCCTCCTCCCATATCATGCCAAATACTTTCCTGTTTAAAACATTGTTATCCATTCAGATACACAAGTCGGGCCAAATGGAACATTGGACTGGATTTTATCTAATGTGCTTAAGCCTTTATTTTTAGGACAAGTTCTAGAGAGTTCTTAAATCTGAGACCCATACAGGTAGACAATGACATTGACTGAAAATACTCAAAATATTTTTGAAATTTGAATATAACTTTGCAGTTCATGAGTGAGTCTTTAGAATCAAAATACGTAAGTGAAAAGTGAAAAGATATTGAGAGGTTCAAGGGAATCTAAGTTGAGCCAAACAGACCTGAAATTACTGTACAAATAGCAGAAAATTCTATGATAAAAATAGAATTTTTGGTTAACTCATTCTAACATGAACCATTATATACTATATATACGAAATATATTTTAAGCAAGCAGAGGTTTTTGTCGTGTGACTTAAAGCAGCGAGAACATTCATAATTGCATCAGTAGAAAGCATTCAAATATCATTATTTTATATGAGAATGCTGTATTTCTTTGGCTCATTATAAACTTATTTTTGTCATGGCATACAGAATTGTCGATGGTATAACAAAATAAGGCAGCCAATGATTTAAAGGTCATTTCAAGGACATAAAAATCTGTCTAAATGTAAAGAAAAGTGGCATTAATGTGTTTTATGTGTGTGGCTGAGTGAGAGCAGATCTTTGTTCACCCTGTGGAGAGTCGTAGGGCAAAGTAAAGCAATGCTGCCTTTTATTTCTATAGTTACCAACATGAGAAAGTTCACAAAGTTTGTACAGCTTTCATATCTTTTGTATTCAGTCTTCCACGGCGATGTTGACTGGTGCAGTGATTTGATGTGTTTAAACCTGAAAAGACTCACTGATGCAATGATTTCTGTAATCCATATTTACACAACACTGCCAACTGAAGTCTGTGTGTATTCCCACTGTGCCTGGACCACATCTGGTTCATGAATGGGCCATTCAGCGACGTACCAACATCGATCAAACGCTCATAAATACATGCACACCACGCAGCGGTTAAAGATTTGTAAGCCTCAGAGTCATTCATTACTTCTCCTGTATTATGTATTGGGTAAATACATCAAGGAGGCAAGGCAGAAACAAAGGCGTGCTGGGACTCATTTCTGAGGATTTGATGTGAACGAGAACAAACTACCCAGAGGCATGACATCATCATCTTCATCAAGTATCCAAATACTTCCAGTCTTTCATCTGGTGAGACTGTATCTCCACAACGCGCGCACTTATTTGTCATTAGTAGGACAGAATCCCAAAATAATGAGCTCACTCTTAATAATTCCTTCCCAAAAGTTACGGAGACCTCAACGCAGTTAATGACACGTGTACATTCACAGTTGTGTATTGTGTGTTGGTGTATTTTTTTGCTGTCCGGGGAATATTAGCATTCAATCAAGCTGTACAGTTAAGATAAAAATCACTTTGGAATTAAATTTCTCTTCTTTAAGTCTGTACCTTTGTGAACCAGAGTCTCTGACCAAGAAAATGACATAAATACTGTAGATTTAGGTGTAAATGCTAATGTCAGACCACAAACTAAAGTTGACCTGGGACGACGGTGTAGCAACCGGAGCTAAGGAACAACATGGCGCAGACTCCTGCAACGACGTCTGTGTGCGCACAAGCACAACCCGTCTTTGTGTGAGGCCCTCTGACAGTTACGAGCAAGAAAGATGGCTGGCTGATTGCATTGTGAACACTTTAGGCACAGAGCCACATGATTCAGAGCTGAGGTAATTCCCTGCCGTCTGACACAGACTCCACATCCACTTACTCAGACTCCTGGGTTCCAGGCGATGGATGAGGTGTGTGTGCAAGTTCGAACAGATTTAGGTAATGCCAAAGAACTGCAGAGATTGATTAGAATATTTGTCATTGGTTGCGCTTTGCTAACTTCAGCTCACTGTCACAAATAAAGCACCTAAAAACCAGGAGACTACAGACTGGGCTGTAATTGTGCAACAAATCCAAAGGTCACAGACTTGTAACCCAGCTCCACTGGGATCCCTGCATGTGTGAGTATCACGTATCTGCAGAATCTCCAAGATGGACCAGAAATATATCACATAGTTTAGAAAAAAGGTTCAGCAAAGGGACAGGGGAAAAAAAAAATCACTCTGGATCTGATGCAAAATAGTCTTTTACAGTTACAGCAGGAGACTAGATTGTATAAAGATGGGTTTCTATGCTGTGATGGCTCTGATTCTCCCAGGTTGTTGTATTAGTTACTGGAAACTTGGATCCAGAGTGGATCAAATTGAAAACACCAGCATAGTAAGCAGACGTCCAACCAATGAAGTGAAAATAATTTGTTGAACTGTAGATGTTTTCCTCAAACCCGGGCGTAATAATGCTGACAAGACATTAAAGGGACAAACATCAGTTCTGTTGAAATGATATGGACTCTGTGGTTTACAACTGTTAATTTAAAGACATTATTACTATCATTACAATCCCATTAAACACTCTCCTGACTTTCCCTAATAGCTGTCATTCAAAAATCTCTGCACCTGCAGCAGTGCTGTGACACAAAAGAAGTCATATTGGAAGAAAATGACACGCCTAATCTTTTTAATGCCATAACAAGCCTCTCTTTCTGTAATTCAAGTCATTTCCTCAAGGTGTACAGTGACTGAAACCAGCAAATATAATTTAAAGAGCTGCTAAATCATTTTCAATAAAGGTTTAAATGTAAACCTTTCTTTGGTGCCTCATCTAGGTGTCCAAAGCTTGGAGGAGTGAACCTACCAGTGGGTTAGATCTATGAACGATATTTCTAGCCAGTTAAGTTGTTCATCGTGCCAAAGCAGAATGGTCTCTTCCTTAATAGTCTTTGTTTCTCTTACTAAGAATTTCATAGACAAAACAAGCTTGACTGTATCAAAGCTAAGACCAAACTTAGTTGAAAGAAGATTTTTTTTTCCTTTTGCTGGTTTCATGTCAGAAATAATAAATCAATCCCTCCGCTTTTCTTTACCATCTTTGTAAAAAAAACACATATGATCAGTTTAACACCTGGTGTTTACATTAGTGGTTCTCAACTGGTCTCACGCTGCGACCCACATTGTCCTGTGGTCATTAAGTCACGACCAACTCTCATAGAATAAAAAAAAACGGGAAAAAATCGGAAAAAATCACTTTTAACTTACTCATTTTATTCAGCAGAGTGTGCCTTTCAAAACAAGAGATTGTCTAAATTAACGCACTTGCTCAACAGCTGATTCACATTATTTTAGATTTTTGACCAGCTGTTCATGACCCATTCAGAACGGGTTTGCGACCCACCGGTTGAGTACCACTGGTCTACATCATACACCTGTTTCATCGGAATAAGATCAGATGTGTTACTGGTTCAAGCTGCTGAATTTATAAACTCACGGTGTTTTTCAGTTGCCCTCACAGAGTCATGTTTGTACCTGACTTTGCTTTGGTTCATTATGATCTCTGGATTAGTAATCGACACAAGATCATAAATAAACAGCTGTGTGTGTGTGTGTGTGTGACATGTATAAGTCTGTCCAGTCATTACTCACAGTCTTCCATTTCTCATCCGACTTAATCCAACCAACCAGTGTCTGCTTGAACCAGGAATCTATTATTTTTCTTTCACTTTTTTCGAGCGAGACCGTAGCCAGAAGGTGATGCTGTGATTACAGGTGTTCACAGCTTATGTAACGCTGTGAAGAGCCATTCCAGCCGCACACCTATGATTTTTCATGACAGGTACAGGTCAGTGGAAGGAAGTGCAGTTGTAACCACACATATACAAAATAGGTTTAGCTCAGAAACTACACATTTGAGTCTGGTGCTGCAGGTGTGTTTACAGCCTCCTGTAAAAGGGTGATGGCTGTTGGTCAAACGAATCACATCATCAGTGTTTCGTGTCATGTTTGTTCGTTGTTTTTTAAGGAAATGTTCATATTAGAGTATATTGCAGTAGGGTCACCACCCACAGGAAGGCTCTCAGTATGGTGAGAGTGTGATTTGAGTGTCAGTTGTGGAGATTGCTTCCCAAATCCCAAATGTGTCCCAGTTAAGCTGGTGAAGATGAATGAATTAACATTAGATTTACATACAATTTCCTTAAAAAAACAAGAAGAAACAATATTGCATCTTAATCAATAGGGAATCAGAGATGTTTATTTATTAATCCATAACTCCCCTCTCTGTTCTCCCTGTTCTTGGAGCCTCTCGCTTTACTGCGTGTTCTCATTAAGCAACACAGACACGTGCAAAACCACAAAAAAGGCTCTTACTGGAAACATTTGGCAGTTTGAACAAGTCTAGCCAGGACCACCGAGGCTTTCAGACCAGCTACCAGGTCAAAAGGCACATTCATTCAACATTGTTACACAATGAAATCACTAGAGCCAACCAGGCCAGTCACTAACACATTAACCCAAAAACTAAACTTACTCCATGGATATAATTTTGAGGCCTGTCTGTGTACTTTTGATGGAACACAGTGTGTGGTAGGTTGAGCACAAAAAAAATATTGATCAATAGCCACAAAGCAGATTGCGACACTAACGGGAAGATTAATTGTGGTAATTTTTCTTAAATGATGCACAACTAACATGGGGATAAGGAACAAAAAATAAGAAAAATCTGAGGTAACAAAGCAGAGCGCCATTAAAAAGGGTAAACGCTGAGGAAACAGGTGTGCAACTGATTTTTTCCAAACCTTTCCGCAGGTTTTACACACATGCACACGCATGTGTGTGACATGTGAGTAGCGACGGCAGCAGTGTACATGTGAAATGCACACAAGCATACATAGAGAGTGGATTCCTTTGGTCTGACATCATCTGCTGCTGTCGATGTGATTTAGAGGCAGGGTAGTGCAGATCAAACGAGAGTAGAGGATGAACTGAGGAGAGAGAAGAGGAAAGAGCTGCAGCGGCAGCAGCAGAAGCAGCAGCAGATCATCTATCTGCAGCCCAGGGTGCAGATGTTGACTCCACCAGGATCTGCTCCTGCAGTTTCCTGTCTTTAAACTCCTACGAAAGAAGAACGTTGCATCGTCCACTGCAGGCTGCAGCATAAAACCAGTTTGTTTGTTTTATCCCCTCGTCCATCTTCTGTTGCTTATCAGAGGTCAGTTCACAGGGACAGCAGCTGACATCCTAAAGCTCTTTGTTTATGACCCTCAAACCTTAAGTCACACCAGATTACATGGTACAGACCAGGCTTTTCTACCCTTGAGACACTTATTTCAACAAGGCCGTTTTTTTTGCAATGGTTCCATAAAAATGTTAGGGCCAGGCTACAGATCACTTCACCGGGACCTGTTTGCTCCCCGGGCCCAGGGGCTCAATTATCACTCAACTTTTATTGGCACTGGACAATCAATTACTGACACCAGCAGTTAGGAACACAACTAGTTTTGCAAATTTTCCTTGGGCCAGATTTGGGTTATCAGCAGTCAAATAGTTTAAAACTGGGGAAAAAAAAGAAATAGAAAATTTAAAAAGGCAAAATCATGGGAAAATATGAACTTTTTTTACCTCAGAAAGTAAATGGTGGGCCAACCAGAAAAAAAATAGGAGCCAAACAAATAATACTGACGTTAAGAGCACAGCGTGCTCTGCTTTGGGAGGTGACCTCATTCAGATACCACTGAGAACAAGAAAAAAAAAACTGAAATGTGTACAAACAAAGAAGTGTTGCCACAGCGACAGGTAGCGAAGTGATCAGCACTTAGGTATTCCAGGTTGTTCAAGGTGCCATAAAACTGTCGGGAATGCTTCCTGCCAGTGTTAGAGCTGCGTGAAACAAGAGAAGAGAAAATGGTCTGGGAATTCCTCTGAGGTGAGGTCGTGCACAGCCCAGGACATGGACTGATTGGTTCCTGCACGGCTGCGGAGGAACCACGGCCCACAAACATGTCCCCTGCCACGGTTTCTCTAAGGTGCTAAACTGCTGGCCTGTACATTTATATGCACATGATGCAATCTGAGGAAATCTTCTGGACAGGCCAAAAACTCATAAGGGTTTTGGCTTCAGGAGGTCTCCAGGCAGATGTTTCAGACGCAGGGACTAAGGTCTAATGTCCATGAGATGTTTACAAATAAGTACGTCTCAATGGGAGGATGAGTATGTTTAGAGATGTCACTAATAGCTCTCACCTACCAATCGGTATAATCTTCTAACTAATTCAATATTTCTCTATAAGAATAGCAACAAAACCTAGTTTTTAGTTTCACTAGAGGGCACCATTTATTTCTATTTCCCTTAGAGTCGTCCAAAATTCAGTACAGTCATTTCTGCAGAAAAATGTCTTTTTTGAGGTTACTAACTTTAGTGTATTTTTATATATTCTTTTGAATACATATTTAACATAGAAATGTGTAAATGAATATAAACATATAAACCTACAAAACTCACAAAAGACTGTAATGGTCATAAATAAGTTCATGTATGTTTGTTATTTGTCAAATATATAGAATATTATTTGTCAAATATATAGAATATTATTTGTCAAATATATAGAATATTAGTTTTATTATTGAATTAATTGAGTGTAGAAGGAGCATCTACCTTGTCTTTGCAAAAAAAAAACGTATTATTTGATTATTTGATGTTAGTACAGGGGTCTTCAATCTAGACAATCTAAACTTCAATCTAAACTTTATTAATACTTTAGGACTGCCTTTCAGGGCATCACAGGTCTGGTCTTACAGTGAGACATTCAATTGTCTCTACTTTATGTGTCTGTGAGAACTAAGATAAATGTCATTTAAATGCAAAAATGAAAATGGCCTTTACATTCTTAATGCCATCTGTGAGTAAAATGTGATATTGCAGGAAAAACAAAAACAAAGTATAATCACAGCAAAACCAATCATAATTTGGAGGTGTTTAGCAGACCGGATTACTAGGCTGAACGGACCACATCTGGCCCCCGGGCCTTAGTTTGCCCGTGCCTGTTCTAGGCCATTAAACAACTGGGACATAATAAAGAGCACAAACTTAAGAATGTTAAAAAAAAATACACAAAAAGCCACTTGACGTTATGTTCATTTACTGTAGTCAAAATGATGGAATGAAATTAATTCATCATGAATTATCGAGAGATTGCAATTTAACCTTTAACCTTGCTGCAGGTTTTCATAATAGCAAAAAAACTACAACAAATCTATAAATGTTTTAAAAAAAGGGTTGAGTTCAATTATGAAGTTGTTTTTCAATGGTACACAGTATGAGTAATGAAACACATGTTGAAGCTCAGGACAAGAAATCCCAGTACACCTCAGGAGAGAGAGAAGTGACCTTGAGACTTACAGGTAACACTCTATAAAGCTGCTAACTGTGAGGAGATGATGTGACCTCAAGGAAAAAGAGCAGGAGTGAGGATCCATCATACCTCTGCTCTGAGGTTTTATCTTGAAGAGGTTTTCATTCTGGGGAAGGAGCCAAGTCTGAGGTGAAACTATAAACTATGGCCAAGTGTACGTGCACACTTTGTCCAGTTGTTTGTCTTAGCCGGCGCATATCTGTGGCAGGAGAATGTTCTCGTCATGATCTCATATTTGGCTCCGGATTCCAATTATCTTTTTGTCTTTTCACCAATGCCAAAGTCTCCACCTTCAACATGTTCTGCCTTTGAGAGAACAAACCACACAGAGGTTCGGTGACATCTTCTCCACAGCTGACACCAGATGATTTGTTACATCTCACAAATGTGGACCGAGCTGGAAGCCATAACCCTTCCTCTATTCTGGCTGCACTCAAAGCAGCTCTAAGTTTAGAAACGCACACTTTTTATGTCAGGCTTAAATCAAGGCCTGAACATGTCCCAGTATATTTAACATCCTGTACTGGTTTTCATTTATGTCATCAGACTGTAACGTTGTCTCGTTTGAAGGAGATTATATGAAGCTGGGGTCGACGGGTTCATGGGTAGAAATGATCATCAAAGATGTCAGACTCCACGTTAAACTGAACTGAGAAGGATGTAATATGTGGTGGTAGATCAGTTACCACGGGGTCACTATCAATATATTGATTGTTAGCATTATTGTTATTTTCTTAGGAATATTTCTAATCTCCTACCTTTTTTTTCCTTTTTTTTTTAAAGTAGTTTTTGAAATATTTTCTTAAAAATACAGTGGCTAACACTGGGGAAAGGTTTAGTAATCAATGCATGAAATCATGAAATCATGAAAAAAATGATTAGTCCACTCTGCTGTTTTCTTCAATTCCTTGTTCATCTTAAT
>JAFBJS010014675.1:0-32306 GCA_016785265.1 Paraplagusia blochii | reverse complement strand
ACAGGGAAAATGCAAAATAAAATGACAACATAAATACATTATTTCATTTATTTATATTTGTTTGCCCATTCCTGTTCTGTATAATAAGTCTGCAGTTGAGTTTTGTATACATGATAAATTATTGAATATAAAGTAGCATACAGATAGATATATGTATTTTATATTAATAATAATATATAGATATTATCACAAATTTAACAAATAATTTATGTTTATATATATATATATTTTTCTTTTATATTTATTTCACCGTAACGTCACTATAACTTTTCTCCTGTCTTTATTATTGTGAATGACCCCACCGTCACAGACTACAATGTCGTCATGACTCAATCTCACTCCCACTGTTATATCGATGGAATCTCACGTTGACGAAACCCTGACAGGGAAATGTCATCAGGGAAAAAGGCGCGTGCGTGCTTGTGTCTGCGGTCAGCCAATCATGTGACAACGGGCTGCAGAAACAGAAGCAGAAGCGTAAAAAGAAAAAAAAAGTATTTTAACTAACAGTAATAGTGGATTGGGAAAACACCAGACAGAGGTATTTTAGGCCCAAGTTCTGAAATATCACATGCTTTTTCATTGATGGTGTTGGGTATAATATGAGTTCATCCTTTTATTATTGCTGGTATTGTAATTACTGAGTCACTACATGGAGACTCTGACTCACCTGGTCAACCCCGCTGGTGGGAGCCGATGACGGGGAGTGGGCGTGTCAGCTGTCAGGTGACACAACTTTATGCACTTGCTTTAAAAGGGCCTAAAAATTCCATCCGAATGTCAACAAAACACTTGGCAGCTGGTCGAGGCGAACAGTTGTGAACGATTTGCCTGAACCCGAGCTCTTCTGTCAGACAGGACCGTGTGTGGTTTGACCCTGACTGTCATCATGGTCCTCTGGACTCTCACGTGTATCGTACTCATGGCTCATCACGTTAACGGAAGACCCTCCTGGCTCCCTCCTCTGCCTGCACTGCCTATGAGAGGTGAGGTTGTTCTCTGTTATTAAAGATGCGCAGAATCATTTGGCCACCAAAAAAAAAAATGTCCATCCAAAAATATAAGGCTTTTATCACCAAAACTGAAAATTATGATGCAAGTATCAGGCAGTCTGGGCTTGTCTGAAAATACTGATTCGTCTTATACAGGGATAGAGGTCGGCAAAATGTGTAATTTATAAGAGGAGAAACAACTGAATAATGTAGTGCTGAAGGATGCAAAGGTGAGACTCTGCTGTATACAGTGTTTACGACACTTATTTTACACTCGTGCACAAATGTTTGATATTGCTACCGCCATACTTTGTTAGATGATGTGAAAACATCTTAGCTAAAGATCACCACCAGATTTTGTATTAAAATCCTTGTTTTTTGAGGAATGCGCAATTTTCAGACAAGTCTGGTGTCTGCCTGATTATTGCATCCCGAAGGTCTTCCTTGTTAGAGGTAGTCTGCTGACCAGGAATGGCGCTTGACAACAGGCAGTTTCTGAGGCCCCCGGCCACTCTGGGGCCAAAAACCATTTTTTTATGTGCAGATTTAGAGGTTAGGGCCCCAGTGATATCTCACTTGGATCCCCAAGGGACCCCAGCACCAGACCCTGTGTCCGGTTTTAAGATCATTACTTGGATGCGGAAATAATGGGCCACAAAGGCGGAATCCAATTATTTAATGGAATTTAATTTCCGCTTTGTCCTCTGGCGAACTTCAGTTTTAAAAAAAACAAAGTAACATCAGGCTAATGGCAAAAATGTTTGTCGCCCCTGCCCCTATTTTTATGCTGAGGAATGTTATTCAGAAGTAGCTTCTTCGAGGTTGTTATAAGATTTTGCGCAGTTGACATGGGATCATGCTAAACCAGTGGGTTAGCAATTTCTGTAATAGTTCTACTCTTAAAAAGATTTATCCAACTGCAGTTCCTTGAATGGATTTACGTTTAGTCATAAATCCAGTGGTGCTAATTATCGCCCTAATAATTTCTTTGTTACTTCGTTGCTTTGTCTTGCTTTTGTCTCAGTATCATTTTTTTATTTTGGTGCATCAGCCCTAGTGATACTTTTTCTTGTCACAATACAACATCGTACCTTTTGTTTCCCCCCCAGACGACTGTTACATCGCCGAGCCAGAGGTGGACATATTCAGGGCGGCAGGCGAAGCCGTCATCCTCTCATTTCCATTTTTCAGGAACACACTCGAGGTGCGGGACATTGACCCTCCAACTGCTACGTACCTCATCACCAAGGACAATGAGACTGAGGGTGTGGCCTACCAGAGCAGTGGGCGTGTGCTACAGCAAAACAGACAGCTGTGGCTCCTCCCAGCTCAGGCTTCCGACTCAGGAGAATACATCTGCACTTACAGGTGAGCGGGTCCATCGAGTCAAATAAGATGATAGAACTAGAGCTATCCTCCAGATATCTGTAGCAACTGATTAGTTGTCAGGTGGGCCACACCACTACAATGACAACACAATTAACACCAATTATAACAGCAATGTTTACCAAGGCTTGGGTCGCAACCCTCAGGCGCATCACAAGGGATTTTTTGGGGGGTCGTCTTGCATCATGTTTTGTAGGAAATCACGGGAAATTTTTGCTCATATAGTAACTTTATTACTAGTTGTTGAGATATCACTGGGTCAACAATCAAATATTGTCATTAATTCATTTAAATATGGCCAATGATTTTGACTATGACTTGTGAAACTTGTGAGGTTTGGGAAATACAGGATAACATTACAATACATTCAACAATTTAAGGGAAAAAAACAGTAACTACATATTTTTTGCCCTTTGTCTGGACGGTGCTATGATCAGAGCACCGCTATCGCAACCTGGCAGCTGGTGGATTAGAACCTTAAGCCTTGAGGACCCAAGTCCACTAACTTAACCACTAGGCCACCAATGCCGCCATTTTTTATTTCGATGTAATTAAATATGACATAATGTAAAGTATCAGGATGGCCTATTTGAATACCCTATCGTGCCACTTTTGGCCTGCTGACCAAAGTTTTGACACCGTAGTCTATATTCAGTGAAAAATCTGAGGATATACTAAATAAATAATAGTATTTAATTTTTTTTTATTTTCACAGAAATGAAAGCTACTGTATCCGTGGCAGCCTCACTCTGCAGGTGTACGATTCCAGCTCCTTGGACGTGGACAAACTGTCCTATCCTATTTCAGCCAGTGTGGGGGAAACACTGTCGTTTCAGTGTCCCTCAGTGAGTCACTTCAACAGCACTGATGAAGTCACACGGTGGTATAAGGTCAGAGGATTTTTTTTTTTTTTTTACTTCCCTGCACGAGAATACTAAAATACTCTTTAGTTTCACTGAAACTAGCATGAACTTTCTTTATTTAACCAATCTATTTTAAGTGAAGTTTTTTTTCTTTATTATTGAGATCCAAACAGAGTTTTTCCAAGATAAAGTTTTACTTAAAAATAATGAAATAAACGTTTTTAGTTTATTTTAATTAACTCCTGAATGTGTGACAATCAACCTGGTCAATGGAGCTCAGGTCAGTGTAGATCAGCCTGAGGGACACAGGTCATGTACAATCTTTTTTCCCCCCAGAATTCCACCTTGGGAAGTGGTTCGATTCGCAGACACAGAGGAAACCTGATGATTCCCGTGGTGAAGAGGTCGGACGCAGGAGTTTACACCTGTCAGCTGACAGTGGTCATCAACCAGCAGCTCTACAAAGTCAGCAGGATCATTCTGCTGCAGGTGGAAGGTAGGAGGAAGACGTCATCAAGGATCATCTTTTTGATCACTTTCTTACATTGTTTTTTCATCCAATAATGAAAATCCAACACAATGTCAGGGTTTTGCCAAAATTGCTAGAAATTGCATATCAGGTCGTTAGACATTTACATCAGTTTTGAGGGCAAATGGCTGTCAATATCAGTAACAGTTGATATCGGAATCAGAAAAGCAAAATAAAATAAAATATCCTTTATTAAAACACCTTTATTAAAAAATATGTTTTTATATAGCAAATGGTACAATAAAGAATTATAAAACTATTACATTATTTATATATTTTTGAAATTATTTTAATTTGCAAAATAACATTTTTTAAATTGCAGTGTTTTATCTCCCAATAAACTAGCTTATGTTGCCCTCTACTGGCCAAATTTAAAATTATATCATCGTAAGGGCAAGCGTAAAAAAAGTAGATTTTTCCTTGATAGTAGTACACAGGAGTAAATATGGTCACGTGATTGTGTAACGTAGAGGTATTGATTGTCACATTTTTTGATGGTTGGTGTCTTTTCATCTCTTTGTCCATCAGGTTCAGACCCGGAGCTGACAACCATGTCTGACCACTCAGTGACCGCTGTCCTAATGGACAGTACAGCCAGCAGTGAGTCCTTGTGCAGAACAGAACACACATTTTTTTTGTAATGATCCTGCATCAGTGGTTGATGGAAGTTAAAATTGTTGTTTCCTTGTGTTACAGTATTTAAACCCCCTGTTATTATTTCACCATTAAATGGAAGCGTTTTTCAAAGTGCCGCTGGTGAGTGCTGGTGCTAACAGTACCATGTGACTATTAATAAATATGGTGATATAAAATGTAGTTCTTCTTATTATCAGGGTCAGGAGTGGTGCTTCACTGTGATGTCCTCACTGAATGTGAAATGGCCGACTCTACTGTGGTCACATGGCTCATAAAAGGCCAACCAGTGGGGCTGTCATACCTGGATGAGCGGGCCCTGCAGGGGGGACGGAGGTATTGCGGATGCTTTGTTTATTAAATTTTTCCTTTTTAAAAAAAACTGATGTTAAGCAGTGATGATATGATTGTTTCCAGTGTGACCAAAGTTCCTGGACTTTGCCAGGTTAAACTGAGGCTGATGATCGTCAGAGTGACTGAAGAAGATCAGGGAACAGAGTTGAAATGTGTTGCTGAGAACCAGGATGGCAGACAGGAAGTAGCAGCACAGCTGCAGCTCGAAGGTAGGTTCATGTATAGTGAGGCACAGAGCAGAGTAAAGCAAAGTTTAAAAAAAGTAAAGCAAAGCAAAGTGTAGTTAGGTAGAGTAAAGCAGGACAAAGTTAGGTTAAGTAAAACAAAGTATAGAAAAGTAAAGCAAACTGAAGCAAAGTAAAGCGGAAAAAAATGTAGTAGTGTAAAGCAAAGCAAATGAAAGATAATTAAAGTAAAGAAAAGTTACGTTAAGTTAAGTAAAACAAAGTAAAGCCTACCAAAGTAAATTAAACCAAAGTAAAGTTAAATAAGTTAAGCAAAGTAAAAATACAGTATGTCAAGTAAAGAAAAATAAAGTAAAGCCACTAATAGTAAAAAGTAAAGCAAAGTGAAGCAAAGTCAAGTAAAGAGAAGCTCAGTAAAGTATATCGAAGCAAACTAAAGCAAAGTAACGTGAAATAAAGGTTAGCGAAGTAAAGCAAAGCAAAGTTAATTAAAGTAAACTGAACCAAAGTAAAGTTTAATAAGTAAAAAAAAAGGTAACGTGAAGTAAAGGGAAGTTAGGTAAAACAAAGTACTGTAATGTAAAGTAAAGCAAGATAGAGCAAAGTTAAGTAAAACAGATTACAGTAAAGTATAGTAAAGTTAAGTCCAGTAAAGCAAAATAAAGTGAAGCAAATTAAGGTAAAGTGAAGTGAAGCAAAGTTAAGTGAAGTAAAGCAGATACCAAAGATGCTAACAAATTTATCTGACGTAGTTAAAGGTTGGCTCCACAATAACTATAGAATACTGTTGCAAAAATTGAGACGCTCTAAACAATTGTTGAAAGATAGCATATTTAGCTTGTAAATTAATTGTGGTCAATTGTGAACAGGTTTAGTTTAGTCTTTATTCTCTTTGGAGACGTTGGGTTTAGACACAATCAAATCAATTATTGATTTTATGTTATTTTATTAATACTGTCCCACCTGGACAAGCATCAGTGGTTTAACTTGTCTTTTCCTCTCCTTTCCTGCAGACTCCTCCTCCACGTGGTTGGTTGTTGCTGCCGTTGCAGTTTCCTGTTTCCTCACAGTGGCCTCTGTGGTTCTCTACGTTCTCCTCAAACCCAAGAGGAACAACAAGAAAGATTACATCCTGGCTCGACAGAGCAGCTCCTTCTAACCCTCCTGGTGAACAAACAACTCATCTCAGCCCAGTAAGGTTGACCAACGAGGACGACTGGAAACTTTCTGTTGACCTCGGCCTTCTGGATGTTGTCCACGTTCTGATGTTTACGTCAACTTCCAGGGATGGGTTTTTATTTATATTCACTTGTTATTTCAACGACTGTTATAAACTGTAGTTTTTGTGTAAAGTTTACATTTCATCCATATTTGCGCATACTCCAATGCCTCCTGCCCCCTGCTGGACTATTTGTACTCAGACCAAATTTAAGCCGGTCTCCTCGGGCCAAGATGAGGCAGATTTTAGACAATAAGCTAAAATATCTCACCTTTGGCGCAGACCAGGGGCGTATCCAGACCCCTTAAAATGGGTGGGCCCTGAAAAAATTAGGGTGGGCCAACCCCAAAGTATTATAGCCAAGTTGGATCAGCCCTCTCATTGGATTGGGTGGGCCTGACTAGCAAGTGGGTGGGTACAGGCCCACCGTGGCCCACCCGTGGCTATGGCACAGACTTTTTAAATCTACATTATTTAGGACCCATTTAAACATAGTCATTATTTTGATGTACATAAAACTCCTCAGAATAACTTTATCCCTTCAGATACCTCAGTGAGTTGACTTTTAAATGATAAAAATATAGCAAAGAAGAAGAAAATCAACTTAAAATGGCCGCCTTGTTTAAGGAAATCACTCCGACGCTTAATCATGTACAACCAAGGAATATTAAACATTTAATCACATTTTAAGGTAGCTTAAGTCGTTTTTTTTATCATAGTCTCCCCGGGGGTCGCAATAAAAAATAAGTTGAAGATTCGTTGTTGTTACCCTGTGGTTTGCGAAACAGACAGCCAGCAGGGGGCACACTTGCTCAGGCATTAGTGACGAAATGTCGATAGAAACGCTTGGAACAATGTTCAAATGTTGTTTAAAAACATAAACACAGTTGAGGAATTATACTTGTGTCAATGACATAGAAGTCAATGGCTCCTACATTTCTTAATTTTCCGCTCTCTGACACAACGGGGGGTTTTGTCACATCAGTTGTGACAGGTACGTTAACCCATCGTTAACCCAACGTTCCGTTTGTCACGAAGGTATCTGGGTTGTTGTGACATACACGTTGAGACAGAAAAGTATTACAAAATAATATTAATAAATAATAATAATAAAATAAATAATATTTAAAAAAAAACTCATTGAGAAAAAAAAAAACAAAAACAACAATGCCTTTGGTATCGTTGGAAATGCAAAAAAAAAAAAAACTTTGAAGGTCCCAGAAATGCCACGAAATGCAAGTTTATGCGCAAAAACCTGCTGCCTGAGAATATTTTGTGCTAAAAATTCCAAAACACATCATATCGGTCAAGGTCAATATGAAAAAGCAAGGTTATTATTGATGATATAATGCTTTTATTGTACAGTATCTCAACACTGTTTAACACTCCTTGTTTATCAAAATAATTAAATAGTATCAAGAAAACCTTCTCTCTCTCTTTTTTTATCACATTGTTACACTGTAAACCAGACGTGGTGAATCTTTTCCGACTTGTGAACTAAGATAAATAAATATAAATTGTTTTTAGCCTACTTGTGATCATCACAGGGAAAAGACAGAATAACGGAATGAAACTACTACTACTACTATAATAGGTGGTCCATTTTTAAAGACTTAACAGTCCTCATTTGGTTCCGCAGGCCATAGTTTGCCTATATCTGTGTTAAACTGTTAGTCCCGTGTGTGAATAGTTATTGTTTTGTTCTGTTTTTCTAAAATGTTGCGACTGCTTCACTGAGGTCAGCGAAAACATCTGTGTGAAACAAGATGAGACCAGAAGAAACAGTTGAAGTGAAAGTAGTGTGTGTTTCAGTGTGAAGTCTTTCTCAAGGTGTATTTCTATATTCTTAGAAAAATTGTGTTATTTCTCAGAGAACGCCAACATTGTGAAATGTTTCTTAAAAAAGTGGCAACATTTTCTCGTGCGCTTTTCCACTCTATCGCCACCAGATGTCTCCCTTTTTCAGCATTTTTTAAAATGGGGAATACTGGTACATTTTGAACATTTTTAAGAAGAGCATGGCGGACATCTGCAGACTGGAAAAATTCTGAAGTGAACTATTCTGACCCGTGTTTGTTAGAACTGAGGTTATATATTAATTTTTCTTTTAGTTCTAATAATGTGCAGTATGTGAACCATACAGTCAGCAGAATCCAAAGCTTTTCTCCTCCCAGTTATTGCGTAAGACATTAGGACACACCAGAGGAAATTGCAACACGTGAAGAGAGGAAGTCAGTGTCGGACAGTGCGGTCGGAGTTAAGAGTTTTTTTTTCCTTTTGTCTCCTTTAAGAGCATCGGATAAAAAAAGAAATCCTTATTTTCACTAAACCTTTGTGTGACTATTGTGGACTTTGCTCATCTGACGGATGAACTGGAGTAACTTCAGTCTGGTGAGTTGTCCACTGTGTCAAAACTGTGGGAGAGCCTGTGAATTTTTTAAGGGAACAAAAAAGTGAACCCCTCTCTATAACCCCTGTCCAGGATATGGTTGTCATGGCAACGAGACAAAGCTTCTGCAAATGCAGAAGATGTGATTCACCACTGATTTGTGCTGTAAATACCTCATGTCTCATCCCTGGTATTGTAGGAAATCTTAAGTCTAGTGCTTGAGGAACCTAACTTGGGTCCGGAGGGTTACAGGTTTGAATCCACCGGCTGCCAGGTTACCACTGAGGTGCACTGAGCATGGCATGGTCTCCGCCCACTGCTACCCGGGCGCTCACAGTTTACTATGGTGATGGGTTAACTTTTGTTGTGTGCAGAGGTTTGAATCACAGATAAATGAATCAAAGAACACATAAGGAACTAACCACATAATAATAAATAATATATTTTAGTTTGTCCTTGTGCCTTTGAACACACTGTACAATATCAACATGGAAAAATAAGGATGTAAACATTAAAGGGGGAGAGGAGAAAGAGAGAGACAAGAGCAAAATTGAAATCACAGTGAATAAACAAGTTGGATCAGATGGGTTTTTAGTCTGGATTTAAAAATGGGTAGAGAATCAATATTACAAATATCTGGGGGGGGTGCATTCCAAAGTTTGGGGGGCAGAGCAAATGAAAGCTGATGAAAGATGGAGGAGGAGGAGGAGGAACGAAGGAAGCGAGCGGGAGTAGCATCTGTGAGGAGATGGACAGATACGGAGGGACGAGAGTGTCGGTGGCCATAAATGTGGGGAGGAATGTTTTAAAATTGAATATTCACGTTTGTCTTTTATTCCAATAACTCTTAATCTCCAGGTGGTGAAGCAGTTTTTAGGACTGCCCTGGCTTATAAAGAGCCACTACAGTGTGGACGTCCTCCATTAGACAGAGAATGCGTTCTCTGTGGTAGGCAGCACAAGGAGTTAGCAATTATTGAACATATTGGACCTAGTGTGAATAAGTATTTTTGGATGTTAAAAACTCTTTAGCATCAAGTAATAAATAAAATGGAAACAGTGTAAGTTAAGCGTTATCTCTCTACGGCCCTGTATAATTGACCCATGGACTAGTACCGGTCCACGGCCCAGAGGTTGGGAACCACTGTACTAAAGACCTATTTATTAAAATATTAAAATCAGTAGGAAATCTGGATCTTAGTGATTTGTCTGCAGGAGGGGAAATATTTCAAAAAGCCCACAGTTGTTTTGACTAATGAGTGGTTTTGGTTTGGTAAATATTTTCACATTCCCATCCTTGTACTGATGTATCTTCACACACAAGCCCACACACTCACGAGTCTCATCACAACTTCAAAAATCAGTCAGTTAGTTGAATCTCAATATAACTACGCTGCGAATAGGTCCCAACAACTGAAACCCTCAACCACAGGAAGTGCCCCGGAGTGGAAGGGGAAAGTTGGTTGAAGTACATGTATTCTCGACATGTAAGAAAAAAAAATACGCTGTGGTTCAGGGTTTAGCTTCTGTTTCCTGTTGGAGATACTGTTGTCGGTTTGTTGCAGAGAAGAGCTGAGTGATGATGAGAATTCAGGGAGACGTCTCTGCTCCTGTCAAAGCCCACGTGTCTGTTTACACTCGCTTTAACTTTGACTTCAAACTGGCTTTGAGAACAAGGGATCATCTGCAGAACTGATGTCCACTCAGCAGGGAGCAGAGCTGCGGACTCCAGTCACGTTGACTTCGCCTCATGTTGACGACGGCGCGTGACAGAGAGAAAAGACAACTCAACTTAGACTTTAACATCAGTGACTCATGATTTCGACTTGAGAATCTTTTTTCTGTGAAAAGCCTGGCTCATTGTCTTCTGTTTTATTGACACTTCAAGTAAAGCAACTAATAATTGTACTGTTATTTTGGACCATGAGGCTGAAACAACACGAAATAGTCAGAAACGTTGAACTCTCCTGCAGTTTCAGAGTCTTTTGGTGGTTAACCTGTCTGCTTATGTGTAAGACATATACCGTCTTCTTATTCAATTTGGAATTGAATACGGAAGTAGGTAGTTCGGGATTCGATCCCGTATTAACTAATCCGCATTCAATTCACTTTGCATTCACATTCAGTTTATTCGGTATTTGCTGCGCATTCGAAACCCGCTTTGTAAATGTTAAATTAATTATTACGAATAAAAACCTAATAACTAATAAAAAAACCACTCATAGTCACTTCTTGTTCTTCTTCTTTCGGCTTATCCCGTTTTTCAGGGGTTGCCACAGCGAGTCAACAATTTCCATCTCACCCTGTCCTCCGCATCCTTAACTCCAACTCCAACCGCCTCCATGTCCTCACTGCAACCATAAACCTCCTCTTTGGTCTTCCTCTTCGTCTCTTACCTGGTAGCTCCATGTCTAGCATTCTTCTCCCAATATAACCACTGTCCCTCCTCTGAACATGTCCAAACCATCTCAATCAGTCTTCTCTAGCTTTTTTCTCCAAACCTTCCTGTCTGTGTTGTCCCTCTAATCACCTCATTCCTGATCCTGTCCATCCTTGTCTCACCTAAAGAGAATCTCAGCATCTTTAACTCCTCCACCTCCAGCTCTGCCTCTTGTCTCCTGTCTATTCCTAGTGTCTCTAATCCATACATCATGGCTGGTCTCACAACTGTCCTCTGCCCTTTACCTTAGCTGACACTCTTCTATCACAAGTCACATTGTCTAGAATACTAAATAGATCAGTCCACCTATTGTGATACATTTAGCTTCATAGAATATAGAGCTAAGAATATGAATGTATCCAGACAGATAGATAGATAGATAGATAGATAGATAGATATCTTTTTTAAGTTGAATGAGCTATAATTCAGGTGGGATCTATAAATTTATATTCAGACAAATCTCAGAGGGATTATATGGAGAGTCCTTGACAAAATAATCCACAGGTTTAGGTTACTCTATTAGTATATTTTGCCGTGTCTAAACCTCTTGTTGATGTTACCATCGTGTGTCTGGTACAAGTCTGGGTGGACAGATTCCTAGAATATAGAAATCAACCATTGGTTTCGATGTGTGGTTGTGGTAATGGTGTTTGTGTTTGTTTAGATCGTTGGCTGAGACACCCTTCAGCTACTCCGTCAATGGACGTCATTGGTATTAAGTACTGTTTGTACTGTTTTACAGTTGGACAATTTGTAATATAAAATATATTGCACCATCTTTTTCACTGAGTCCTAGACAGGAAACCAAGCAGGTTTACGGAGGTGTTCTTTGTCTTCAGGTCTGTTTTTACCCCCCACCCACCCCTCTATTGAAGAGGGGTGGGTGGGGGGTATTTTGGGCCAGATCACGGCTCGATGTATATAGGTCACGTTTACTCTGTCATATATCTCGATTCTGCAGTGGAAAGAAGTGACATTTCCCTGTGGTTGTCTCTGTGGCTGTCGTCTCCGTTTTTCCCCGAAGTGAGTGAAAATTTTTCTGTTCATCTTGGTGCAGGGTTTTACTTCGCACTTTTACTAAATAGAACTATCAGGATGAATACGCTTTCACCTGAAAATGTGTCAAATTCCTTCACTGTCTGCCTGTTACTGCACGGATTTAGCAAACTTGGAGCAACCTTTAACTTGGAGCAACCTTTAACAAGGTCGGAGCATCTGACCAACGTGTTACTGATGTGCACTCATTTCATTAAATTGTTACTGCAGAAAAAAACAAACATTTCATACCTGGAGAGTGTGAACATAAAAAAATGGTATTTGGAATAACTAAGACTTATGATTTTAACTGGTGTTATAAAGCAAATATTACTCATACCAAACAAAAAAAATCTTAAAAAGCAAAACCTACAATACAAAAAAGTCTCTGGAATTCAAACTGAAGCAGTGCTCTCAAAATTGTCAAACTCTAAATGTTCTAAATGTTCTAAAGACACTGCTGCTCATACAATAGACTGTGAATTATTGTCGGCTGAAGGGTTGTTTTCTGTCATATTTGTGAATATTCCCACGCCTCAGGTCCAACGCATTAAGATGGATCTGGTTATTTCCGTGGACTGTTCCCAGAGAATTCTAAAAATAACAGTTCTGAGGTCTGATGTTGGGAAAGACAACAACCAAGGAAACTGCCATATGCATCAAATAGTTCCTCATTGACTTCTCTCAGCATTAAAATGAGGTCACAACCTTTCATGACCCATGAAGCAAAAACTAAGTCAAACGGATGAAGATAATTGTGTACAGACCTTCAGCTCCGAGACATCATTGACTCACTATTCTTGTTGCATGTGGTTTGTTAACCATAGGTCCTGCAGATAAGTAATTCAAATATTCAAATGGACGGATGGCTTATGATCGATTATAGATGGGTGGAGGGATAGAAAGATAGATGGATGGATGGATGGATGGATGGATGGATGGATGGATGGATAGATAGATGGATGGATGGATGGATGGATGGATGGATGGATGGATGGATAGATAGATAGATATAAATTGATGGAAGGAAGGAAAAATGGGTGGATGGGAGGATGGTTCAATGATCGAGAATAGATGGGTTGAGGGATACATGGATGGATGGATGATGGAGGGATGGATGGATGACTGCATAGATAAATGGATGACAGACAGATGGATGGATGATTGATAGGTAGACGGAAGGATGGACGGATAAATTAATGAAAGGATGGAAAAATGGTTCAATTTATGGATAGATGTACGGATGGATGCATGGGTGGATTGAGTGATAGTTATATGGATGGATGATAGATGAGTTGATAAATACATAGATGGATCCATCCATCCATTCACAGTTGGTTAGAGAGATAGATGGATGATAAGATAGATGGATGGATATATGGTTGGATGGATGGGTTATAGATAGATGGATGATGGATTGACTCATAAGAGATAGATTTGTGAATGAATGGATAAAATGGATGATTAATAGTTAGATAAAAGGATGGATGGATGGACGGAAGGAAGGACAAGACCTTATGTGGGTAGGATGGTGCTATGCTTTGGGCACCTCGGTGGCAACCTTATAGCTGGTGGATTTGAACATGAAGCCTTGCGGACCCAAGTCTGCTTCCTTAACCACTAGGCCACCTCTACCCATATCAATGTTCTTTATTCTCTTTAATTAGAATTATTATATTTAACCAAAATAAAGAATAAACATCAGTCCCTGCTTTCCTACAACTCTACAGGCCAGAAACACTCTGAGACGTTGACTGCAGGAGGCAAAAAATTTAAGTGTTGGTTTGATTTATTGGAAAGACTTGGGGAAGATGTCACAAACTGCATTGTTTTATACATAATAAAAAAACAAACTATTTTTTTTCCAGCAAAACAAATCACAGACTACAAAATGTCACGACCTTTGTGTTGTTTGCTTGTTCTGGAGAGCGCTGTGTTGCCATAACCTTGGACACAGTGTGTCTGAGAGAAGTCCTCAAACAGATGGACAAAGTTTGCACATTACGGCCGACTGCCCCCTAACTGAACACAAACAGACATTAATGGAACATGTTCCTGTCCCCTCGCCACCATGTACAGTAATTTAACAATGACTTTCCATTAGGATAGAAGACAGTTGTTTAGGCACATTTGAGGAGGTTAGCTCTATTCTGGTACTGGGATTGGTATCGGTTCAGAACTGATCATAATTTGAGACTTAACCACAGAGAACCACTGTAGTCTTTTTGATCGGATATCAAAGCCCAGGGCTCAACCCAACTTTGAGCAACATAGACAGGGATGGTCACCTTAGCAACAACAGCGTACAACGTGCTGTAAAAAAAAACAAAGTATCTGATAGATACTATTGTAGAAAGCGTCAAGCAGACCAGGACACACTTCTCCGTCTCAAGGGATTCAGTTTATCAAAAGGTTCCTGTCCACGGCAGGTCCAAAAAGAATCACCTCATCAGCAGTCTCACCAACAAATCCCAAATACTGATACAGGCGTGTTCTTCTTATACAGTTATTGGACATTCTCAGACAGTCATATTACGAGACATTCAAGACATTCGTCAAACCTCTGAACTGTAGAATGTTGTGCTCCTGTGCTTTGACATTGACGTGGATACATCTTGTTACTGTTATCTAGGCCCCAGTTTATGTTGTGTCTTAATCGGTCTTGAGAAGGTGCCTTGTGTCTGTTAACCAGGTGCCAGTATCTGTTGTGTCTCACATACCGTGGATACTAAACTTTCTACAATTCTACATTAACATTGCACATCAATATCGTCCAACATTAATACACAATTCTGTTCATAATACACAGTTCTCCGTTCAGCCGCTGTAACATTTAAGCTCTTAACATAGTTTTTATCAACAACTCTCAACTACTTTCTATCTGTCTGATTGAAAGTACGTGAGATAGTGGGATTGGTCATTAGACAGTTGTCATTGATTGTTATGACAACGTGCAGTAACATCTAAGTCAGAGCTCTTAAACTTGCGGCCCCTGGGCCACTTGCGTCCCGTGGAGTGATATTTTGCGGCCCCCACCTTGATGTGAAAGTTGAATTTATAATAGTATTTTATAGATTTGTTTTACAAATTTTACAGTAAATCCTATAGTTCTCCAAACCCTGATCCACAGTCCCCTTCAGGTTCAATGTTGTATTACACAGAATCTATGGGAAACTGACTTTTTTATCATTTTTTTTTCTTTTGTATTGAACACTGAAAGCTGACGTGGCCCTTGGGTGAAATGATAGTGTGGGTGGTGGCCCTGAACCTATTTGAGCTTGAGACCTGATCTAAATCCAGACCATCACCAATATGATAGCTCTGTACCTTTTCATTCTCACATCAGTAACATTTACTCCAATCTAACGTGAATACAGTTCCACTCCTCCCTCTTTCTTGCCCTGATTCACAGCCTTGTTTGTTATTAAACTGAATATCTTGGCTATTCAGTCATCCAAACAAATGTCTTTATACTGTAAACTTGAAGCAGTCCAGGGTGCATGCATTCTAAAATTCTCCCTCTTGATTTCTAGGCCGATCATATTGCATTAGGTTGTCATTATTTGAAATAAGATAATAATTATTATTATGTTTGCAGATGATATTGTGATCTGTTGTGATCACAGAGTAGGCAGCAGCTAGAAGAGAACCTAGAGAGGTGGATGTTTGACAGAGGAAGAATGAAGGTCAGTCATAGCATGACAGAGTCTGTCTCCACAGTCTCCAGAGCTGTGGAGACTGTGGAAGAGAGGAGAAGAATAGAGTACAGGCAGGATGGAACAGCAAGTGTCAATGCTAATGTGAGCGTCAGCTAAGGTAAAGGGAAAGGTTTACAGGACAGTTGTGAGACCAGCCATGATGGATGGATTAGAGACATGAGGAATAGGTAGAAGACAGGAGGCAGAGCTGGAGGTGGAGGAGTTAAAGATGCTGAGGTTCTCTTTAGGAGAGACAAGGATGGACAGGATCAGGAATGAGGTGGTTAGAGGGACAACACAGACAGGAAGGTTTGGAGAAAAAGCTAGAGAAGCCAGACTGAGATGGTTTGGACATGTTGAGAGGAGGGACAGTAGATGAATGGTCCTGGAGATGGCGCTATCAGGTAGGAGACAAAGAGGATGTTTTGGGATTCAGTGAGGGAAGATATGGAGGTAGATGGAGTGAGAGAAGAAGAAGAAGAGAACAGGCAAAATTGATTTGCAGAAAGGAGAGTATTATTTTTTATTAAGTTATAACAATAATTATTAAAATAATATCAAACGGTTAAAGGTAAATAGGCAGAAATTTAGCTCTGAAAAGGTGAACAAATAGATAGGAGAAAAAATTAGTTAATTTGCTTATTTGTCGAGTTAGAAAGATCACAGCAGGGAGACTGGAAAAAGGTGTTGGAACTTGTGGTTAAACTTCCAACCGCAACAGTCAGTAGTTTATGAGGTTGACTGCACTCACCACCAGTAAATGAGTCAAAGTACTTCAGAAACCATATGATTGTCCAACATTTCCCAGCAACCACAGCCGTCCCCCTGTCTCCACCAGACTTCCACCCAGTCCAGGATAAACAGATTAGTAATGGTTTGCTCAGCCTTTTACTTTCTCCACCATCTGTCCCTGCCATAAACACGGATGTTACAAGCAGCGCCCTCTTATTGTTTGATGCAGGGAAGGAAGTTGCTTGCAGATTCTTTTGCAAGTGTTCCAGCAGGTAAAGGAGACACGAGAGGGATTTTTTTTTCACTGGTTACTCATCATGAAGGGAGGACAATAACCTGATGTCTTCCCCGCTATGGTTTTATGTCTCTCTCTTGTCACTTGTCCTCAGATTTGTTCAAAATAAAAAAATATATTATAGCAAAAAATATATTAAAAAGAAAATTATTTATTTAATTGGTGTCAATTAATATTTGTTAAGAGAGCCCCTGCTGGCCAGTGATAATATTTCAACCAGACTATCTGACACAGTCTACTGTATGGTTTTCTGCAGTGAAGTTACTACTCATTTTACAGCCTCTCTTCATTGTTGAAATGAATGTAATGTCTTATCTTGTAATATCCATAATCCGCCCATTTTATTGAATGTGGTAAATATGATAACAGCCACAAAGAACTGCAGTAGCACATAACCTTTGGTTTTTGAGAATTGAAATCTGTGTTATAAAGAACACCCACAGAAAAAAAAAAAAATGCTGCTCAGACAAAAGCAAGGCTTCTTTCCTCTTTCAACGGTTTCCTAACAGGAAGTCATGTTTCCACAAACTGTTTTCTACAGTTTTGTTCCTTAGATTCTTTTTTTCGTAAGTCACACCTCGATGAATGTAGGTTTTTATAGAAAATAAATATATTTCATCACAAAAGAACTGAAATAAATTGAATTTGTCTGCAACCATAGCCAATTATTGAGTGTTTGCTATCTTATTGCAAACTCTATTTTTCTCAGAATTTCGTTTCTCTGATAACAAGACCAAATTAAAAAGAATTTGTGTGTTTCTAGTAATGCAACTGAACGAAAACTTCCACGTAAAAATTGCACATCGTTACGTTTTTATTGCACATTTCCCGGCAAATGCCTTGTCATTGTGAGCAACACCACTGTACAAAACCAGATCTGACCACAGTATTTAACCCCATTAAACCAACAGTGGGCAGCTTTGAGCACTCACAGAGCAGTGGGTTGGGACAGTTCCATGCACAGCACTGGTGGATTCAAACCTGAAACCCTTGCCAGGTTCTTAACAACTAGGCCACCACTGCCCCAGCTAACACACCACAGCACTGTTAGTTTGCCATAATTCTAGGTTTCAACTCATTCCAACATATGATTAAAGCTCTGTTTAGAATCCATGTGTTAATTTAATGAACCATCCTTTTACAAAACATTTCATGAAACACCTCATATTTGAAATATGTCGATGCAGGTTCTCAGTCATCCAGGTCATGGTCAAGGTAAAAGGCTTTAGCTAGGCAACTGGACGTTCAGTTTTTTGGAAAACGTTTCACCTCTCATCCAAGAGGCTTCTTCAGTTCATATTTGAAAGTATTCACCTGTCCTGTAAATGTGTAAACTTCATATATGAAACATACATACACATACAATACATATGGTAAATTTAAGGAGTTGCATGAACAGTCGAAATCCACCATACTCTTTTTGCACTTTTTTTTTTATCGCCACAGTAAGGATTCATTTTCACAGAGTTGTATTCGGAGGCAAATTTGCCTTTGAAATCTGCATCACATTGCAAATCAATCATTTCCAGCTGGATGTCGACCGGCAGATCAGAAACAAAAAACTGAAAATTCGGTCTCAAAGTTCACCAAATACCTGAAAATGTTTCTCAAATTCTCACAGTAATCCTGCAATCTTGTCTTTATGTTTCTTAGACATTTTTTAGTGCCTTCTTAGATTATACTCTTACATCACTACCACACTTTCTCCACACGGGTTTGCCTTTTACCTCCGTGAACATCTACTCTGCCTCCCACCTGTCATGAACTCCTCAGTTCTCATAGTCCACCTTACGCTTCGTCATTTTTGGGGAGGGAGTTATTGTAAATCCACCGTGAATGCTGATGAATGGCCTAATGAAGCCGAGGACCCTGTGCTGCGCTTCAATGAGTTCACGGGCTACTGTTGCATCATGGGAAATGTAGTATCGGTGCGTGCAAAAAACAGCGGGTGGATGTGGCGTATGGGCTTTTTCTAATACTAATCCAGCGGGCCATAGATTTTCATTTGTATGTCGTATGTCGCCCGCGGGCCGAGACTTTGACACATGTGTCTGGGCAATATTTTGACTAAAGGGCTACAATTGGTCTAAAAATGTCACATTGGGTTGAGTAGGGAGCAGATTGAACATTTATGTGAATTAAGATAAATGACATGTAAATATCATTCAATTGAGGCTAAAATAAAATGATGTGTTTAGGTTTTTCTATGGTATCTATCATGGCAGGGTAAGTAGTATACAAGTAAGGAGTAAGAAATATAAAGATATTATTAATTGGTTGTATAATTGGGGCGGGCCCTGCCGAACTCGCAAACCAAAATGTTATTATGCCCTAGAGCAGGGGTTTTCAAAGTGTGGGTCGGACCCCCTGGGGGGCGCAGTGCAATGCTGTGGGGGGGAGGGCGCGTGTGACCCTGGGGAACATGCTTTTTTTTCCTGCCGTACTACAATAAAGTGTAATTGCACATCCTTGTAAGTTGAACTATATCTCTTTCTTTTTGTTTCTTTATGTTAACAATGATACAATGTTTTGCAGCGGTGAACCTAGAACTATTATATAGACAAATGCTGTTATTTACAGTTGTGGTGGAGAGTGGGTGGTGGGGTTGGGGGGCGCGAATTGTAACAGAAAAAGATTGGGAAGCACTGCCCTAGAGAATCAACTCTGGGGTAAAATGGGCAGGACTTTTTTTTTGCAATAAACTAACTCTAACTTGTTCTTTTACATGAACTTTTAATGAACACAAACTAGATGTTATTTGCGTTGAATCTTTTTTTTTTCTCACCGACCAACCTTGTATTATTTTTTTAATGTTACCACTAATAACTACATGTGGAGTGACCAGAAACATCCACTAGGTGGAGTGTCCGATACCAAAAGCTTTGCAACTTCCCAGCAAATGTAAATTGTCTGTCGTTACATAAGGGCACCTAATGAATTTGCAACCAAAGGTGCGCCGCCCCAGCACACTTCTTGGCACGCAGGCTCTTTAAGGTGACAGTTGGAAGTCTGAAGTTACATCTTGTGATGTGCTGAGTCATATTGATAATAAATCATTTTCACTTTACCTAAGTGTTAGTTGTGTTTGTGGTGCAGGAAAAAAAGACACGTAACATGGGAAAATAATAAAATATGGTAAATAAAAACTTATTTTGAAAGATAACAGAAATTGTATTTGTTTCCTAGGAAAAGAAAGCCAACACTGATGTTAGGGTCGGGGTAATTACCACACTGACAGTAAAGTACATTTCACACATGTCAGAGCTTGAAGAATATAATTTCCTTCAGGCTCTTCTTGCTAATCCATGAACAGTGGAAGGAATGCAGACCATTGGGTGAGCACCAGGAGTGTGAGCTGCAGCAGCACTAAAAAAAAAACAAAAAAACGCTAAGTCATTGCCAAAATCATGACGTTTCACTCTGTCAGAGGTTTCCAAACACTGCCAGAACATTTGTCATGTGTGTCTAAGAGTTAGGAAGGTCAGAGGAAGGAGGAGAGATTGAGTGATTCACGAGAGAGTTGGTGACAATGAGAGGAAAGAGCAGATAAGAGCAGAGTCTTAGGATGAGGTTCGGCTCAAAAGTATTGTTGAAGCAGGGTTTTCCACTGAGGTCTAGATGAGGAGTAGTTTCAAAATTCCTGCTGTAACGTGGAACCAGCCAGATCTGGATTCGTGAGTCAGAGTAAGTGTTTGTTTTCATGCTGTTCTCGTTGGACTGCCGTTACATCATGTACTTCTCGGTTGTTCAAGTACGTACAGATGCTCGATTCTGTGGTTCCAGGCTTTTTTACATTTGTTTTCCATTATCTGTCAGTATCAGTATCTTCAGTATCTCCCTGGTTCATCCTATATCATCTCCACCGTCTGTGTTCTTTCAGCCATGGCAGTAAAAACCACTCTGGGAAGTCTCCTCCTCTACTTTGGAATGTACGGGATCTGTACAGGGTTTCGACAAGGTGAGCTGAGTCATATCTCAACGCAAACACATCAACTGACCTTTGGCTACTGTAAATGGAACAATAACTGGTTATCTATATCTGTGTCTGCCGCTTGGAGCTTTCGAATGAACTCAAACTCTGGGTTAAACACCAATAACACGATTCATTCGCTGTGGAATATAGTATTTATTGTTTTTTCACATCGAAATGTTCAGTGGGCTTCATCCCTGTCTTGTCCACCTGTAAATACAAGTCCATGCAAGGTGTATGCTGGGCAACGTTAGCGTTGTCAAGTTACAGACCAGATGTGTTTTGTTTTAGTTATTTTAGAGTTAGAGGACAGAAAACAGAACACTGGAAGTTAAATTGAAGGTGGACAACTGCAGACAGCACCACAACAATGTTATAAAACAAAATGCTAGATTTAGAGTTATAGATGATATTGTATAAATATAAACGGAAATGTGCACAGTTAGGGTTTTTCAGTTGCAGAAGTGTAGCTAAAAATCTTTATATAAATAATAGTACAGCTGATAATTAGAGCGAAACTCCTGTGTGAACTGTATTATATACCCTCTGTTTACCACTGATGTGACGCACCAGGGATCTGTCTTTGAACGCCTTATAAAATGACAACAATGTTTTGTTTCCATCTTGCGGCCAATGTTGTCATTGCAGCAACACGCGCCAAATTGACTCAAAATGGTTTTCTTAGATGCAGAACTTTGGTTCAGGTGCTGTTATAACCAGTGTTTTTTTTAATTTCCGGAGTATTGAGTCAGAATGAATGTGGTAAAAAAAAATTAGAATACCTGCTTTGAAGTCATGGAGATTTACTCATCACTCACAACAGATAAATGATATATTTTCCTACCCTGAAGTCAGTATTTGACTTTAAATAGAACTACCAACAATAAAAACACCAAAAGGCTGCCAGGTTGCCGCTAAAGTGCTCTGATCATAGCGCCGTCCCCACCAACATAACTTCCAGTGGACTCAGATTGTCTCACCTCATCACCTACTCCTCCCTCTGTGGCTGCTTAATGCCTTGCAGCACACATTTGGATTGATGAATGATACATCCTTTACAGAGCAATCTAACTCCGGCCCTGTCCCAGAGGACATGTTAATCACTCACACCGCTGCCCACACCCAGTGCTATGATGGTTGTTGACCAGTGGGAAGCACTGGTGCGGAGGTGTCCACACTTTTTTGTTTTGTGATCTGCTTTTCAAATGACCAGGCTGGAGTGATCTACCTAGATTGAAAACTCTAAATATATTTACATATATAAAGTGTATATCTATGTTATACTGTCTGACTCATTATGATTCTCACTCTAGTCCAGTGATTAGCATCTTGAAATAGAATTACATCTTAAGTATTTATTACTATTATTTTTTTATGTTATTGCTCAGGATCTACCAGCACTCCTTTGGAGATCTACTGGTAGATCCTGATCTACTTATTGGACACCCCTGACCTAGAGAGACTGACCTTATGGAGGCGCTGTTAGGACATGTAAAGACCAGTATAAGACAGATACTCAACTCAAAGAGGGGAGTCAATAGGGGTGATAATAAAAAGTAATTACATAAATATAAAAATGTTCAATATTTAGCTTAGAGAAAGAAAAGAAGAAGTAATAAGTGTGTTGTAAGTATGAAACAAAGATGGAGGGAAGTAGCAAAGAATATAAGTGATTTAACATATGTTTATTGTTTTATATTTTATCATTAAATTTAGTGATGATTAAGTAAAGAGAAAAGACTCAAGGAAAGAGACAAACAGCAAAAAAAGTGTGAATGACTGACTATAAAATAGAAAACAATGTTATTGACTTGATTATTAGACATTTATGAGGTTATTTGCTGAAAAGTGGTTTTGTAAAACATAACTGTGGAAGAAGGAGAAGTTACCTTCAGTCATGGTTTAATCAGACCCATATAAACACTAGTGACTGATAAGTGACCACCCACTGAAAGGCTATCCAGTCAGGAAGGGAACACCAGTACCAGTACAAGTACCAGTACGAGTTTTTTCACTTTATAAGAAACTAATCAATTCTCCACTGTTGTGGATTTTTGTCGCCTACAGAGAACTGCACCGACTACATCCAACAGTTAAAGAGAGTTTACTCTGTTCCTGGAGATGCAGCAATGCTCAACAGCAACTTGGTTTCTCTAGACGTCTTCAATTATACCAGTGTCCCATACAACATCACCTGGTACAACTTACAGACTGGACAAGAAATGAGTAGCCAGAGAGGCCGAGTTGTTGAAATGGGGGAGACACTGTGGTTGCTAAATTTGACATTAGCAGACAATGGAGAATACCTGGTCATACTGAGGTATGTGCTCAGTATCTATCTATCTATCTATCTATCTATCTATCTATCTATCTATCTATCTATCTATCTATCTATCTATCTATCCATACATCCATCCATCTATCTATCTGTCCGTCCGTCCCACCGTCCATCTATCTATCTATCTATCTATCTATCCATCTATCTATCCGTCTATTTATCCGTCTGTCCGTCTGTCCGTCTGTCCGTCTTTCTAATATCTTGAAATATCTTCTATAGAATCATAAAAAGGCACTGATTTGCTAATGAAACATCTTCAAGCCTTTTTTAGTTTCCCGACCCATTTGTTTGCAGCTTATTGACTTGGGTCTGAGTCCACCAGCTGCCAGGTCCCCACTGATGTCCACTGAGCATGGCATCATACCCACTCACTGCACCCTGGGCGCTCAAATCTGCCCACAATTGAACCTGTTCGCTTTGGTGATGTGTTAAATGCAGAGGTGACATTATGTTGTGTGCAGTGGAGTGAATCACAAAGACAAGGAGTTTGCTTTACTTCCCTCCTTAACATTAAACAAGTTAATCACATGCTTTTGTTGCTTATCTCAGTGAAACTTTTCTCTACTTCTCCATGAAACAGTGGACTTCTGTGTTTCCTATTCTTTTTTTTTTAGTATCAATTGCCATTTGAGAAGTTCTACAGCAGGGTCACAAACCGGTCATACAGTGAGAGCGCAGGCACAACTCTACTGCCATCATCTGGTGAAATAAAAAAATGCTTAAAAAATTTGCTTTTTGTTTATGTATACTTTACAATGGGCAACTGAAAAGGATTTGAGCGCCTGGGGAGCAGTGATTGAGGACGGTGTCATGCTCAGTGGACCTCAGTGGTAACTTGACAGTAAAGGGATTCGAACCAGGGGCCTTGCAGACCCTAGTCCACTGCCTTAACCAGTAGGACCCCAACTGCCCCAATATTCTGGAATTTCATCCTACCCATAAAAACGTCCTACCCAAGTACTGTAAATGCGTACAAGGGACTGCCATAATTTAAATCGTGATTATTTCTCATGTCCAGATATTTCATGTTCGTCTGTTGACTTTTAACTATTGCTCTATTCTTCTACAGAACACCCCTCAGCTGCTACCAGCAGTCAATGGAACTGGTGGTTGAACTTCCAACCCCTGGAGAGTGTGGAAGACCACGCAAGACTGAGCAGTTTCTTACAAAAGGAGTCAGCGATAAGCTGTCCTGTCCTCTGAGGGTGTACATTGACAAACTCAACAGTTACAACATCAGCTCCACCCTCAGGTGGTATAGGGTGAGTTACAGCTGAAAAGTTTTCTTGTTAAACTTTATCTTTTTTTAAAAAAAAAAGCCACATCATCATGGTTATCGTCATACTCCAGGGCTGTGACGTCATAGACAATACAGAGAAGTATACCTATGGTTCTAAGGATGGGACCATACTGGTGATTAGAGGGGTGGACGATAGGAACAACCATCCCTACACCTGCACTCTCTCCTTCAACCTCGGAGGGGGCATAGGGTTCGTGTCAGAAACGATTGATGCTGTGGTCAGAGGTAAAAAAAAAAATATATATATATACTGTAGCTAAAATGTAGGAGGATAGTGAAGTGATGATTGTTGACCCAACGTGAACTGTCTCTTACCTTTCAGAGGAATACTCCATGGTTCCACAAGTACGTGAACCAGCTAATACTACATTTAAGGCACATGTTGGTAAGTTTTCACCATTGCACAAATGCATCTCCTCCAAATGTATGAGGTAGACATTCATCATCTAACTTCTCTGTGCATCCAGGCTCCAGTTTTAGTCAGCGGTGCAAAGTTTTTGTGCCAGGTATTGGACGTCCCTTTGTTGACATCATTTGGTTTGCTGATCAGAAGTACATCGCCTCCAAAAATCCTTCAGATCGCATTTACACCACCCAACAACGGTCAGTTCTGTCCCTCTTCTGTTCACTCTTCCTTGTGTGAGATACAACAGCGAAATCTAATCCAATTCTTCTCTACAGGCTTCAGAACCAAAATGGTGTCCAGAAAGGAGTGTGGTTGGAGGTAGTGTTGACGATTAAAGAGACCAGAGAGGAGGACTTTTTCATAAACTACACCTGCCAAGCACAGAGTTCTCGTGGACATCCCTGTGCCTATTTTACATTGTTACCAGAAGGTAGGAAAAAAGCATTGCTATGGAGTATAGAGGTGCCCCACATTTGTAGTACCATGGACTGGATTCATATCAGACTTTTTTTTATTTTTTACTTTTGATTTTTTCACACTATATATTTTACTTTCTCTTACACAGATGTTTTTTGTTTTTTTTTTAGCACCAAATATTACAGCATATTTAGGGTCAATACTTGCATATTGCGGGTTTTGGGAACTTTATCCTTATTTACTTTATTTTTTACACATGTTTTGCAATCGTAAAGGTCCTTAAACACTTCTGGTGATATTTTGGCATCATCACAAATTATATTTTTTGTTAGCACAAAGTGTTCACTTGCCATAGTTTAATTTTTGCAATCATAAGTGTTGGTTTTTTCCAAGTTTTTGGTGATATTGTGACATATTTGGAAGAATTATAGCACAAATTGGTCACTTGGGCCTTGTTTTGGGCTTTATGATTTAATTTTGATGCATTTTGAGATAATTTTGGGGCACTTTGACACTATCAGAAAAGAAGTCTCAAAAGTGATAGAAATGTTTTTCAGTGTTTTAGGCACAATTTAACTATCTTCGTTTATTTAATCAATAAAATCAAAAATTCATTAATTTCGTAAATTGCTCAATTTTACTTGGATTGGGGTGAATTGGGGTGCTGGAATTAATTCCAGCATTCGTCAAGCAAGGACAAGGTACATGGTAGTTGTCCTAGGTCTAATGGTTGGGGACCCATGGCTGACCAGCTGTTTGACCATCCTCAAAAAACATTTATTCTTATTGTACTTGTCTCCACAGATCCTGATGTGCTGCTGCCTATAGGTGCTGTGTTCAGTTGTCTGGCATTTCTGTTTATCATCAGCGTCAGCATTTACTATCTTTACAAAGTGGATATAGTGCTGTGGTTCAGGAGTGCCTTCCCAGTCTTCTACACAAACACAGGTTACTGCCACACACTTTACAAGAAAGATGATAGTTATATAAACAGGACATTAGTTAATTTGCAATTTGCAGAATTTCAAATATATTCCCAGGGATATCAAGCAGCTTGCTTGCTAACATCAAAATAGAGAAAAGAAAAATAAAGTTCCAAACAGTGTTTAGAAATTTCTCTTACCACTGTGTTGCATTTCTCTGTTTTTAATGTAACTATATGTGTTTTTAACCAAAGACTTTTTGGGAAATGGGCCTTTATCGCTACCTGCCATAAAAAAAAAAAAAAAAAAGACAAAATGTCATATGTCAACACTCATTCTGCCCACATGGAAAATACCCACATCAATTGGTTGACTTAATAACAGTCATAAAGTTCAGTGAATGTGAAACCACCCGCAACAAGCTAACCACAGAGCCACCTGCAGCGGTTCTTTTCTCTAATACCGGTTTCTCATTCAATTCGGAGAATTGAATACCGAAGTAGGTAATTCAGGATTAGATCCCGTATTAACTAATCCGCATTCGATTCACTTTGCATTCACATTCAGTTTAATTCGGTATTCGCTGTGCAATGGATACCCGCTTTGCATTCACACACGGTCCTGTTTCCATGGTCAAGTTTCAATTTGATCACGTGGTTATCTAACAAGATCTCGCTATTACCTGGTTTTATTCAACATGGATTCTGTCAACAAACGCACGTGCGATTTTGAGGAATAAATGGAGCAGGTTAAAGAAAGATCAAGGCGACGTATGAAAGCGATGAGAAGGAGACACAAAGAACGAATGAAGAAGATAAGGAGAGAAAATATGAGGAAGTTATTTGTAATCCTGTTCCTAATAATGCAGCAACATATAGCGATGTATTGTGGTATATTGTGTATAGAGCATGCGCAAAATTTTACGAGCTCATTAAACTAATACGGGTGTTGTTGTGTTCACACACACGCGAGGACCGACAACCGTTTTACTTTTTATTGCTTTACACCCATATTAGTTAATTCGGTATCGATACCCCCGACTAGAGGTGGATTAGTTAATGCACATTAGGAGCGAATGCACGTTAGTTTGTAATGTGAACGCAAATGGGGAGCGAAACTGTGTTCGCGTCGCAGCGAATACCGAATTAAGTGCCAGTGTGAAAACGGTATAAGTTTCACTCAACTGTCTCTAATGTCAATCAACTAAGAACAAGGCGAAACACAAATGTGATAGAGTTCAAAATGAGATAAGTTTAGATATAAATGATGATATTTATCAGCCTCTGGGGACTAATCTGCAGTTTTGTCTCATGTTTAGATTCAGATGGTAAACTGTACGATGCCTACGTAGCCTACCCACAACCTGCTGCAACTGGATACAATGAGGAAGTGGAAGCTTTCGCTCTTCAGACTCTGCCTCAAGTGTTAGAAAAAAGCTGCGGATATAAACTGTTCATACCAGGCCGTGACTGTCAGCCTGGGCAGGGTAAGTCACTCACATACAGAAGTGTCCTTTGGTCACAGAAAGTCCTATAATCAGGCACAGGGTCCAGTCAGGATAAGATAAAGACAAGACAGAAGCAGGAAGCAGAAGCAGAAAAGTTATAGAAGAGGTATAATGAGGTATAATGACAATATAAATTAGGAGTATAATGTTAAAAAGTTTGCTGATATCCCATTTTTGCCACTATTGTCCTAACACTTGAATCTCGATACCATTATAGACAGAAACTGATATTTGCATCTGTTTGCCCCCAAATCTGAGGTCAAAGTCTCAGAAACCTATGTGTGTTTCCAGTAAATTTGGCAAAACCAGGCATTATGTTATCGGATATTCATTATTAGAGGAAAAACCAATATCAATAAATCACATATTTTTGCCGATATTGGGTCGATAATTTCGACTAACCAATATCACAGGACATAGATAGATAGATAGATAGATAGATATTTGTTCAGTGAGGAATGTGTCCGTAACGAAAGGGGGGACGTTAGACAGGAAAACTTTCTTCATCGGACGTGCCAGCGGTGAGACCGTCAGCAGCAGTCCGTCAACCACGATGCCAGTCTGGACGAGCCGGCGGGCGTTCTCAACCGTTGACACAAAAACAACCCAAGCTCCGTTCACCTTGTCAATGCACAGGGCATTTTCGTACCCAATAACACCACCCACAGCCTCTGAAACCGCTTGCTTGGTGCAAGGAACGGGCGGTACAATCCTAATGGCATGATCGCGGGTGAGGTGACCATACCGTGCATCATCTGTCTCGGCCATGCGTCGGCCGTTAGCGGGAGCCGAAAACGGGCAAAAACAGGGTTTTGGGGGCAAAAAATAAAACAACGGTGGCGCGTAAACGACGCGTATAAGTTTACGAAGACGATGGGGCTAAAATAGATAGATACATAGATCATTTTTATATTCATTCATTTTTTTATGTGATGTGAGAAAATCAAGGGTCTCTCCACTGTCTTCCTGCAGCCATGGTGGACTCGGTTGAGGAGAATATTCAGTCCAGTCGCTGCCTCCTGCTGCTCTACTCAGCGTCAACTTTCACAAGCAAAACACGCACAAGCAGCAACAACAACAACCAGCCTAAGATTTACATCAGTGAAGAGAGCGATGAAAGTAAGAGGATTGAGGTCATCAGTGATGGGGACGAGGTCCCCTCAGACAGCAGGCAGCAGATCGAGTGTCTGGCAGCAATGCACAGGTCGTTGCTGGAGGGAACGCTCAAGGTCAGAGTGACATCATTTGTTGTCTGTCCATTCTTATCAAATTGGGAAATAAAAAAAAGGTTCTAATCCTAGTTTTCTTTGACAGGTTGTCCTGGTGGAGCTGGAGGAGATAACCCCGGCTCAGCTGGCTGTCTTTCCAGAGTCATTACGTCACCTGAGGAAAAAACAGGGCGCGGTGTGTTGGTGGAAGGAAAGGAGGGCGAAGCAAAGGTGGGGCAAGCGCTGGTCAAGGACTGGAAATAATGAGGACAGCGTGAAGGACTTACAGGCGTCTCCGTCCATCTCCCCTTCTTCCATGTTCTGGAAGGAGATCCGGTATCATATGCCGGTGAGGGGAAAGAGAGTCAGCTACCCAGAGACGACGGCTTTGTTGAACCTATGATGGCCACTTACTGTGAAAATCTGACTTAGGAGATTTTTCCACAAAGACTCTGCTTCAGAATTAAGTCCCGGATGCTGGACGTTACCCGTGCAGAGAAGTGACCAATGACGATTGACTTGAGGATCACTTGAAGATTGCGTTGGATTTGTGTGCCTTCCATGAATGCAGCACTGCACATGAGGGGATCTTCCAGATCTGGAAGTGAAGCAAATGTCTGTAAAAGTTCTCATTCCTTCATGACCAAGTCTTGGACGCCTGAAAAAAAAGGAGATCAGATTTTTTTCTATGTCTGTTCAGGAGACACCTCTTTTCTTCTCTTCCTTCCTGGTCATCCAGTTTTCAGGGGTTGCCATAGCGAATGAAGGTTTCCAAGGTATCTTCTACTCTGACTCCAACTACCTCCATGTTCTTCCTCACTGCATCCATCAAACTCCTCTTTGTCTCCTACGTGGTAGCTCCATCTCTAGGACCATTTTTCTACCAATTCATCCACTGTCCCTCCTCTGAACATGTCCAAACCATCTCAATCTGTCTTCTCTAGCTTTTTCTCCAAACCTTCCTGTCATGTGTTGTCCCTCTAATCACCTCATTCCTGATCCTGTCCATTCCTGTCTCTCCTTTAAAAGAATCTCAGCATCTTTAACTCCTCCACCTACAGCTCTCCCTCCTGTCATCTGCCAACTGATAGTGTCTCAAATCCATCCATCATGGCTGGTCTCACTGTGTAAGACACACAGTTGTCTCTTAAATGAACACAAGATGGCGACAATAATATATTTCTTGTTCTTCATAAAAATGTTCCAAGATAATTTTATTCTAAAACAAAGCTTATTTAAAACATATTTTTGTGATACAGGGGACTCTTTTTTTTCTAACGTTCCAAATTGCAGAATTTGATCCATTCCTACATCATTTTGCTTTGTCGAGGCCGTTTTTTTCACGAAATTGATTTCACTTTATTCCAAACTGGCATTCAGTTCAGTTCAACTATCTCTTGTACCAAGGAAACATTAACATGGTATTAATTGAATACCATGACAGACAGAAAGCAGAGATACAGTAATATTTGTGCTACCAGAGCATACTGTACATCTTCTTTCCAGGATATTAAAAATATTTATCTTCTTTTTCTTTTTCATCATGTTCACATTGATGAAGAAGAACACAGCAGGGACAGGTCTGTCTGCTCCCTGTCCCTGCTGTCTGCAGTGATCGGTGTGATCACTTTCACTTGTGTCTCTGTCTCTGGTTTCAACCTTAAATACCATCATTAAAAACTGAGGTGCAGAATAATCCAAATGAAATTGTAGGATTTCTTGATCATATTGGGTCTATTTTTTTATCAATATTTTATTGTAGTGTGATGTTTGTCAAGTCTTGTTTCCATCATGTCTGAAGGGCTGAACTGTGCTCCTTAAAGTGGGCAAAAGAATAAAGGTTAATATAAGAGAAATTAAAATCTGTTTCTATAAATAACATTCCATAATGAACCAAAAACACAAAAACACATCAAAACATGTTTTCTGTTATGTATCTATGGAGTACATGTGTATTGTTGACTCATCATAGTCTATTAGTAAATGTTACCATTAAAACCACTGTGTTTGTTTCATGCCATCGTGTAAAATATACTGTGTTTATACTCTATATCAGACCTGGGCAAACTAAGGCCCGGGGGCCGGATGTGGCCTGTTTGGCATTTTAATCAGGCCCGCCAAACTTGTCTAAATTAAATACTGTTAATTTAAATTAACGTTATCCTTCTACTGTTTCCCTGCAAAGCCAGCATTTCCCCACTAGATGGTCTCAAGGAGGCTTAAAGCATTTCGTCTTTATTCAATACTTTACTCATCATTTCTCTTAGTTCACAGAAAATACTCAATCTTTCTGATCCTGATCTGGCCCGCAACTTTAAACTATTTATTGGGAAAATAAGAGCTTTATAGGGAAAAAGTAGATGGATATTGATTATATAAATTTATAGCATACTTTTGGGGCAGCATGGTGGCTCAGTGGTTAAGGCTTCACATTCGAATCCACCAACTGCCAGGTTGCTACTGATGTACTTCTTGTGGACTCACCACCCACAGGAAGGCTGACAATGTGATGCAATGTGATTTGGGTGGTGCCAACAGCGCCTGCAACCCGGCAATGGACAAGCAGAAGAAGATGATATGATATGATATATTGATAATATAATTCATAGTATAATTTGGGCTGACCACCCACAAGAAGGCTGCTGAAGGTAGAATTTTATACCAGCTGCCCCTGCATCCTGGTGACGGACCAAACAGATGAAGATGAATGAATGAAGTATAATTTGGAAAAGTTCTGCTGCAATTAGTTTTAAGAACACTTAAAATACTACTTCTACCAACATATATATATATATATATATTATATATATATATATATATATATAATTGCAATACAATCTTAAACTGTATGCATTTTCCTTGATTAAAAAATTAAGTTCATATAAAAAGCATCATTTATGTGTTTTACTGTATATACATATCATGCTTTTCATACAAGCTTGATTTAATATATTTATATATATATATGAATTTATCTGTAATGTAAACATTTTCTTTCTTCTTTCTTTGTGTATAGTATGTTAAAGAAAGCTGTTTTCTTTTCATTGCACTGCAAAGATAATCCCACTTTCGCTATGACTTCTGAGGAAATTAGAGAAATGTTGTGTTGACCTACTTACTTGAACCACAACTGGGGTTGTTACCTATATACAAAATGAGTGGTTATTTCAGCTTGAATTGGAAATTTCATGCAGAGGTGAGCAGAGTATACATGCAGCCGGAAAACCCAGGACCAGTTAGAGGTTCAAGGCAGTCAAGGAGGTCCAGTGTTGAGCTTCTGCAGCTTTAAAATTCGGGTAAGTTGCTATCACTGAAATAATCAAATCTAATAAATGCATGTATCTTGAATCTTGTAACGTATATAGTATATATATATATATATATCTATATATATATATATATATATACATACACCTCAATATACATATATATATTTTTTCTTATTTCTAAAGTGTTCTTCAAAGCTATAATAGGTCATGTCCTCATAA
>JAFBJS010014637.1:408-18281 GCA_016785265.1 Paraplagusia blochii | reverse complement strand
GGAGGGGGGGGGGGGGGGGGGGGGGGTTCTCACACAAGATGGAGGATGAAGGGACAAAGGTGGCATTCATTGGCCCAGGAATGGAAAACATTTTCTCCTGAAAACAGAGAAGCTAGAGATGGCCGAGGTAGAGCCGAGAGGCCGCGGGTCGGCGTAGAGAAGTCACATGATCTGACACTCAGATGATGATGATGATGATGATGATGAAGACCAAGACCTCCCCAGACAAGCTACGTCTTGATTGTCCCGTCATTAACATCAGATCGTGTCTTCACCTGCAGCTTATCTCTGACCATTGAATGAATCCAAAGAATTATCATGTGACTCAACACGAGGCTGGCAGACCACCACCTGGACCGTCAAAGGAGTGCCTATATAGACCAGAAGTGTGGGATTATATACAGTACCAATAGAATGAGTAATGATGAGACCCGTACCAGAAACAGGTACCAGCAACTGTTCATTAAAGATAAAGAAACTTAATGTGAGTACCTCTAGAGCCCTCTAGTGGTATAACACCAGACTAAATAAACACAACATTTAAACAGAATGATGTTCTTGAGCTGCAGCAACAACGTTCCTAAGACGCAATCACGCAACGTCAAGTTGTTGTACGGTACTTGATGGTACAGTACTTGATGATACAGTATTTGATGGTACAGTACTTGATGGTACGGAACTTGATGGAACAGTACGGTTCCAAGGATACAATAAATGCAGTGAGATACAGTTCAATAGTTTTTTTGCATTAGCCAATTGTAATGTTTAGACAAAGTTACAGTATTGTATGGTTAAAATAATATAATTAATTAAATAAATACTAAAAAATTAACTTTTATTAAAAAATTAATAAAAGTTTCTCTTTGAGTAAGAAGAATTTAATGAAATGGGCAAAATTAATAAAAACAGCAAAAAAATAAAATTAAAATATTTGAATTACATCAAGACAACTTAGAAATTGGGGGAAATTAAGTTTTTTTCAGAAGAAAATATAATTAAAGTTCCGTTTTCAGAAGAATAAATAATTAAAACCAGGTGTTAAATAAAAATCAGAATAAGGGGTACTGAGGAGTACTGTGGAGTACTATACTATAGAGTACTGTGGAGACACACAGGAAAAAAAAAAGTTCTTTTCTCCTTCTTTTCTTCTTCTTTCCTTGTGTCCAAAGCTCCGTTGTTCTCAGTCATCGCAGTCCTCCACCTGGGCCGTGGGCTGACTGCGCCACCTACAGGACAAACCTTAGCGTGAACGTGACGATAGCTTACCAAGAGAGGGCGCTATGACACAATGGTCGAGCTGATTGGCCGCCGTTACTGACAGTAAAACGGTACCGACGGACGCAGCACCGTGATGACGTCACTTGTAAGGTAAGTTATCTTTGACAATAAAACAGTTGAAAAAAGTTTTTTATATAATTAGATTAAATAATTTTAGTCAGAGTCAATCTTTAATTAGAGGAGAAAAAGAAAATATATAACAAAATAATAAAAATAACCTTATGTTTTGTTTTATTTTATTTCATTCAAATATTTTTTCTTTCTTATAATTATTTTTTTTCCTTTCATTAGTCTTTTAACTTGAATCAACCTAACAACAATTTTATGATTTTTTTTTATTTAAAAAATGTTTTTCATTAGTAACAAAAATTCTATTCAATCCCAGTTTTGAATTGAACATTATTTCAGGAATTTATTTAATTTCACGCTTTTGAACAAACAATCATTTGGTGCATTTTTTAAATAAATAATAGTAAATTATTATTTTTTTGTTTTCATATAACATATATAAATACATACTATATATTTTTCTCAATATAATAAATATATTTAATTTTGTGAATGAACAGAACAGAATTATGCTTTTCCTTTCTTTTTAAATCTTTTTATCTTTTATTGTCTATATTTTCTTTAAATAATAATAATTAATTTGAGTTTTTGTTTTGTTTACATATATAAATACACTATAATAGTGTGTATATTGCATATGTTTCTTCTGTAATAATAACAACAATAGTGATTATTATAGTGATTATTATAGTTATTATAGAGTTTTTTTTATTGATGAGTCCAAACAGTTCAGTCACTTGAATATTTCCAGTTTTACAACAGCAGTGAAAGTTCTTCTCGTCTTTGGGCCGAGACTAGAGTTCTGACCCGCCCACAGCACTGACTCTCTCCTGGTCTGAAGGACTCACTGGTCGATACCAGCAGTGATAACAGACTGGTCTGTTGACACGATCATGAGGCAACACTGCCCCTGTCATGGCCCCACCCCCTCAGTCCACCGCCTGTAGTATTTGATCCAGGCTGTCAGACAGCATCAGCTATTACTGGTCTGGGGACCGAGGGACCCGAGTCACTGAACGCCTCTGCCCTAGAGAAAGGACCCTGAACGCCTCACCGTCTGTTCTACTTCCACTGACAATGCAGTGTCTGAAAGGTTTTCGAACCTCCAACCTTGGAATCCTGCAGCTGTTCAAAAATGCAGTGGTCGCTTCCAGACCCGGAGCTGACGCCGGAGTCCTGTCTAGGACCCCACCAGCTGCTGCTGCCCCCTGCTGGCTCACGGCATCACCCGTCATTCACAGAGCCTTCCACCAGCAGCAGGGCCCTGTTGAGGACACGGGACAGTCCAAGTAGGTGACACTGAATCAGGCAGAGTTGGGTCCCTGGTATTTACACCGTCTATACTGACAAGGACAGAGAGACAGAATCAGAAACAAATGCTACTTTTGTTTCATGTAAAGATTTCTATGTTTATATGTCAACATCGTTGTTTTACAGTCAATGTTTACAGTCAATGTTTACAGTCAATGTTTACAGTCAATGTTTACAGTCAATTTTTACAGTCAGCCGTATGTCACACGAACAACACTTTCATCTCTGACTCGAAGATGACCTTTGTTATCGTCATCTTCATCCCTCCAGCTCAAGGCTGGCCAAATATTTTGAAATATTTTGGCCACGTCTGGCCCCCGGGCCTTAGTTTGACCTGGTCTGCAAATGAAGATGGAAGGTGTCGTGTCTGTTTGTTTTTGTCACATATGAAGAAGAACAGGCTCCTGAATGTAAATGTTTACTCCGACATGTTACACCTACAGCAAACAGCTGATCATATCCATAAATCCTCTCTTGTTGCTGGACTTGCTGCCTGGAGGAACTACTTCTTTGCAATAAACTCTTCTGTTTGCAACTAAGTTGGTGTCCACCAGATGAAATGGGACCACTGCATTTAAGTGGGGACTGTACTATGCCTCAGTGGTAATTTAGCAGTTGAAGGATTCAAACCTGGAACCCTTCAGACCCCAATCCGGTTCCAGCTGACTCACCACCTGTAGTATGGGTTATGATGAGCTGGTACGGTGGTGCAGTGTGATTTGGGTGGCAGTCATAAAGACTGCATCCTGGAAACAAAAATGGATGGATGGATCCATTGACCACACAAAATTAAGATTTGCAGATCTGCAAATGCTTTCAATTTTTTTTCAATGCTATAATTCGATAGGAAATATAGAAAATATTTATATTTTATATATTATATAAAATAATTATAGTTGTAAGTTTTTTTGGGGAAAAAAAAATTCTGCCAAAAATTTGAAAAAAACTCTCATTGATGGTTTTTAGCACCGGACCAGCAAAACACACATTTCTCCAGAGAAGTTTTTAAAAAATTCTCAAAATTGTGTTATTTTGTGTAAAACATACAGAAAAGGTATTATTTTGAAGAAAAAAAAATCAATGAACTATTCTCATCCGCATCTGACCAACATGACTCACAAATTTTAATGTGTATAAATTAATTAAAATGTCTTTAAAAACATTTTTCTTTTTTTTTCTTCCTCCTCTTCTTCTTCTTCATCATCTTCTGTCAGGAGCAGACTGATGTCCAGTATGGAGGACCTTCTCTTCTACACCATCACTGAAGGCAAAGACTCCGTCCCTCTGTCCCACTTCATCACTGTAAGTCTCTGTCACATGTCCTCAGTCTCCTATACAGTAGACCTTATATAGAACTCCTGCATACTGCCATCTATAGGCTGTGAAACTCAATCCTCCCACATGACTTTGAGGTCCACAGGCCTCCTTCAAGGGGGGGATTGGAGGGTGGAGGTAAATGTTGATGTTGTCAGTCAGAGGTGATGGTGATGGTGGACATCTGGTCACCTGGAATACCATGGAAACAGGTTCCTAAAAGGAGGGACAGGTGTCGGAAAGTCAAACAGGAATCTCTGCTGCTTCACACATGACTGAGTGTGTTTGTAGAGAACACACACACACACACGGTCAACAAAACCCACTGACCTGTACACACACTTCTGTTCTCCAGCCAACAACAGTGAGACATTGTTTAAAAATATATATTGTATCCAAAACAAGGTAGAAATATCTTTATTTATATTTTAAATTTACTGAGGTGTTACTTACAAATCAACCTTTAGATTAAGATCAACGTTAATTAAATTAAAGTCATTCGTCTAAAGGTTTCAGGGATTCGAACTAAAAGAGTATTTGATGTTTTTGGTTCCACCATGACAGTGATGTTCCTAAAATGGTTGGAACCATAAATATCACGTATGACTTTAATTGTGGCCTAAATATTTTTCAAAGAATAAAATAAAACTGGAATGAACTCAGTTACCATTATTTTTTAGATACGCCTTTCAAATCCAGAACAAAAAAAAATATGTTTCTGGTTTTGTTGCAGTAAAATGACAAATGTGTCCAGTTTTTAGTCAAAGCCCTGTTTAAAATCTTAATTTTTTTTATTTATTAACAGTGTAAAAATGTGTCATAATAATTAAAAATGACTTTGGTAAAACTACAAAGACACACAACACAATGTTTTATAGAAGAAATACTTCTACTGTGGTCAGGAAAGTAATACTGTACTGTACTGTGATTGGACAGACAGCAGTAAGACAGCAGTGTGTGAATAAGGACCTCAAAATACCACGTGATCAGAGACATGCTTACGAAGTGGATTCCAACCTCCAGGCTGAATCATCAGTGAACATCTCAGTAACATCAACCAGACTCTGATGATGAGGAGACTGGACTGAACCTGGTTGACATTAAGAAACTGAGACACTGAAGATGAAGACTTTGATTTGTGGAAGAGGAAGGAACTGAAAAAGTGTTTTGTTTTCCAGCTCCAGGTCCAGACCTAGATTCTGGTCTTGGTTTAGATCTAGCTTCAGCTCCTGGTCCTGGTCCAGCTCCAGGTCCGGACCTAGATTCTGGTCTTGGTTTAGATCTAGCTTCAGCTCCTGGTCCTGGTCCAGCTCCAGAGTCACTCAGAAACAGCACCAGTTAAAAAATACAGCCTGGAGTCTCTGTGGACGTGTGGACTCTGCACGTGTCTTCCCAAAATAGACGCACTTGGTTCTTAGAGTCACTTTCAGTCTGACTGACTGTGACGACTGACAGCAGCTTCACTGACGTGTCCTGTGAAAACCCCAGAAACTTCCACATGTCCATACAGTCTGTCCCAATCACTATTGTCCTACTAGTAGTACTTTGTACTGTAGTAAAATACTGCAGTACCTGTGTGTACAGTTCTTCTCCTCTGGTCTCCACAGGCTCTGAGGAAGACTGGTCTGCTGACCTCCGACCCTCGGCTGCGGGACTGTGTCCTTCAGATGAGACAATACACACGGCAAACTGCTGGTCCTCACCTGATGGACAAGAAGCTCTTCAGACGGTGAGGAGATGATTCACTTTTTAGTTTTCATGGCCCCCAAACTTCTCAGCCCGGCCCCCTCAGGGGACCAGCCCCCCTCTTTGATCTACTGGTGTACTGGAAGAGAGCGTGTGAGGTTGTCTCCGTCTGACCAAGAGACAGACATCACTGACAGCTGCTCACTGACAGATGGAATGTGAAGCAGTGGAGTCTGTTTTTTGAAATCTGACTCACAGACTTCACTGTTGTTTACAAGCAAAAGAAGAAAAACACACTGACATTTCAACCCAAACACAACAGTCTGGGCCGAGACGGGACCACGAGCCAGATGTTTAGTTCAATATTAAGCAGATCATTCATTTGTTCATTCATTCTTTCATTCATTCATTCATACATACAGTACATTTGTTTGTTTGTTTGTTCCTTTGTTCATTTGTTAACTTGTTTATTCATTCATTCATTCATTAGTTCATTGTTTATTCATTCACTCATTCATTCTTTCTTTCATTCGTTCATTCATTCATTCATTCAATGATTTATTCATTCGTTCATTAGTTTATTCATTTGCTCGTTCGTTCATTCGTGTATTCGTTCATTCGTTCATTCGTTCATTCATTCATTCGTTCATTCATTCATTAGTTAATTGTTTTTTCATTCTTTCATTTATTCATTCATTCATTCATTCATTCATTAGTTCATTCGTTTATTCATTCATTTGTTCGTTTGTTCCTTCGTTTATTCATTCGTTCATTAGTTAATTGTTCATTCATTCATTCATTCATTCATTCTTTCGTTCTTTCGTTCATTCATTCATTCATTCATTACATTCAACTGGTACTGGGTGAAAATCTGCTGATGTTGAAACAATGACAAAAGGCTCAGCTCAGAGAAGATCTGGAGAAATTGGACAAGTATTAGAACCAGAACAAGAACTAGAACCAGAATTAGAACCAAACCAGTATCAGAACAAAAATCAGGACCAGAACATTCACCAACTTTTCCTGCCTTGACTTCCTGTTCTGTTTGTGGGTGAGGGTGGTGTCAGGAAAGGGCTGGTGGAGGTGGTGGAGGTGAAAGTCTGAAGCAGTCAGTGATGTCAGTGCTTGGACTCAGACTAACCTCGTCATGATTGGCAGGACAAATGGTTCCACAGCCGGACATTCCACTCAGCATCACAGCGCCCCCTCACTGACGACTGACGGACTGATTCCTGTTGGTACCGTGTGTTTGACACACAGCTGCTGTCCCAGTCCACTCCAGTGAGACACCAAACATTGAGAAGAAGAAGGAGAAGAAGGAGAAGGATCAGATTTATTAGTGTTTGAGAACAGCTCAGAACTCCTCGGAGGTTGAACCCATCCTGGGGTAGGAACGGGACGGGAACTTCCTGGACTGAATATGGACCGTGGGTATTTATTTAGCCGGGGTGGGACACAAAACTATGACCCCCCCACAGGAAGCTCAATCCTCTGACCACTGGGCTCAACATGGGCCTGAAACCCACAACCCTAAGATTAGGAGTGTCCAGATCCACCAACTGAACAGTGAATTTCCTGAACGTTGACTCCAATGACGTCCAAGTCTCCGTCCAACTGTGTGTTCTGTCCCAGGTTTATGGCCAACAACCTGATGCTGCTGACCAAGGCCTTCAAACAGAAGTTCATCATCCCGGACTTTGAGGCGTTCACTCAGCAGATCGATCAGATGTACGACCAGGCGCAGCAGCAGGACGGAGGACAGGTGAGGCCCCGTCTCTGCTGCTATTGTTTGTCCCCTCCTGGTTTTATCTCCCTCACCTTCGCGGCTCTTCTCTCTTCTGCAGGTGGCTGATTACATCCCCCAGCTGGCCAAGTTCAACCCTGACCTGTGGGGGGTGTCGTTGTGCACCATCGATGGACAAAGGTACAGAAGCACCATAAACACCTTTGATGTTGGCGTTTTACGACGGAGGATGTCTGATTATATCGTCTGACTGATGTTATCGCTACGATATCAGCGCATTTATGTAATATCAGAATCTTTATCGGTTTCCCTCAGATAATGAAAACCCAGCAACGCAACACGTTGTTTTTCGTCAAATGACAAGTTTCCTGAAGTGGTTTTTAGGGAAAAACAGCTGTACACAAAAGAAGAAAACACTAGATGGCAGCACAGCAGCTCACTTTGTTGATCTGACAGACAAATAAATAAATATTACCAGGCCTATATGAGTAAAGGTTGATGTGGGAATCAGGACATCTGTTTTTGGACAACATCTGGACCATATCTGCAAAAAGCAAATATCAGGCATCCCACGTAAATATATACATATATATTCGAGTAAAATTAAAGGTACTTCTGTTATCCTTGATATTCCTGATATTTCTAATATCTCTTATATTCCTATCATTCTAAATAATTCTGATATCTTTGATATCCATAATATCCTTAATATCGCTGATATTCCCATTATTCTTGATCTTTCCTATATTCCTGATATCCCTAGTATTCCCATTAATCTTGTTATTCCTAATATCCGTGATAGTCCTGATACTCCTGTGTTATATCTCCTGTTCCTGATATTCCTTCATCATTCTTAATATTCCTAATGTCTTTACGATGTCCCGGTATCCTTATTATCCCTCATGTCCTTGATATTCCTGAGATTCCTATTATTCTAGATATTCCTGATATCTTTGACATCCATGACATCCTTAATATCCCTGATATTCCCATTATTTTTGATATTGCCTTTATATGATATCTCTTGTATTCCTGCTATTCCTAGCATTCTTGATATTCCTGATGTCTTTGATATCCCCAATATCCTCGATATTCCTAATATTCCTGGTATTTATGATATCTCGCACATTCCTGATATCCCTAATACACCTGATACTCCTGATATTTCCAGTATTCCTGATATCTCGCACATTCCTGAAATTCCTGATATCCTTGATATTCCTGACATTCCTGGTATTCCTTGTCGATGCAGACACTCAGTTGGCGACACCAAGATTCCCTTCTGTTTGCAGTCGTGCGTGAAGCCCCTGGAATACGCCATCGCCGTGCACGAACTCGGAAGCGAAGCCGTTCACCAGTTTGTGGGAAAAGAGCCAAGTGGGTTCAGGTTCAACAAACTGTCGCTGGACGATGAAGGTAAACAAATCACGTGACGTTTCATCAGGATGAACCTTAAATAAAAAAAATCAAAAACACAAGTGAAGCAACAACGGGCGGGAAAACATGGAACGTTGTCATTAACGTCCTTCACTCTTCTCTGACCAACCACTGACTGATGTCACGCTGTGGCTTCTTCTGCAGATAAACCTCACAACCCGATGGTGAACGCCGGAGCCATCGTCATCAGTTCTCTCATTAAGGTAAAGCCCTGGGGCGTGGCCCCGCTGCTGCTCCGTTCTGATCAACATCTTCATAACAAACAAACACGTTTCTATTTTAAAATGTTTTCCTGAGGTCGAAGTCATTAATCAGACGAGCTTCACCAGGAGGGAAACGGATTCAGACGCTCATCCCTCAAACCACACAATCCCACCAGACTGATGATCACACCCCGAGTCAGAGATAAAAAAAAAGAACAGCCCTGTCAACCACCAGGGGGCGACCCATAGTTAGATTTAATTTACACAACTTTTGACTAATTGCACGAAACATAGTCGCACACGGTTGAGGAGTTTTGGAATCTTTTCATCCTTGTCAGTTACACAGTGTAGATGTTAGCATGCCTACCTCCAAAACAGAGGACAAGAGTCCTGGGTTAAATTCCCAGAGGAGCCACAAGGTTGTTGCCTGGGGCGTCCTCTTAACAGCATTCAACGCAACTGCTGCTGTTAACACAATTTTCCTTTTTTTAATGCAATTTCTCCACTGTGGGACAAATAGAGTTTATTTTGTTCCTCAGAGTGACAGACAGGGGGCAGAGTTGCATTGTGAGAAAAGAAGAAAGTTGAAAACTACAGTTTGATAACATTCTGCTGTTAGCAAGCACTTTGAAACGCTATCGTTTCAACATAGTTTTAAATCTGATTTTTGTGAATTTTTTTCCCAACTTATTGCCCTCTGCTCGGAAAAAATTTCCATGAAGTCATTTTGTTTTTTTTTACCTGGTGCAGTTGGGTTCGTTCGGCAGATCCGCTAAACCACATACGGTATTTAGTAACGATTGTGTCAAACAGAACAAACAGCCACTGACGTCTGCAGCAGTGACCACTGACCTTTGGTCAGTGACAACATGTGTTGCCGTTTGTCAGTTATTCTTACATGGTCACATACACTTCTTCGTGCCGGGTTTTCCAGGCCTGGTACAGCTGGACTAGAACTATGATAACCTGGAACTCTTATCGTATGTAGGTCACGTCGGCGTGTGTGGGCGTGAGTGCGACCTCGGCCAATCACAGCCTTCGGAAGCGAAGGCGTGGAGCAGTGGCCTCTGTTGTTTGGTGGTTTCATCAGGGAGGACAACGCCGTCTTTTGTCCTTGTGAATATTTTAATGTTGTTGACACGTCTGTTGTACGTTTCTCTGACTAAATCACCAGCCCAGAGTCCGATCTCCGGCTTCTGTCCTCGTCCTGCGCTGATTCCTGACACCGACTTTGCTCTTTAAGGACATTAGGTCATTAAATGTGACTTTCAGCCTGTGATACCTGAGCAGTGGGTGAAATTTAAGAGCAGTCGTTAACAGTTCACCACTGTCACGCTGTCACTGCCCACCCAGGCTGACCTCGAGTGCTCAAACACTGCCCTCTACTGGCACTCTGGGGACTGGGGCTGTAAATAAAACTAACAGGAAAAATATCTGCTCTTCTCAACAGCCACAGTCCAACACAGCTGAGAAGTTTGATCATGTGAGTTTTTCATACAAAAACAAAAAGTTTATATTTATTTAACTTTTTTTTCTTTCCATCCACATACAGTCATTTCTTAATTTTCTGTCAGTCTTGAAACTTTTTGACTTTATCAACACCACTCTGTTGCAGGTGATGGAATTCCTGACGAGCATGACTGGTTCGGAGTACGTTGGCTTCAGTAATGCTACGTGAGTAGTTGTTGTTTCTCTGTTTTCTCTTGTTGTTTTTCCCAAATGTTGTTGTTGAACTATAGGTGGCAGTGTTGCCAGGTCTTTATGTAACACATTGTACATCTCTATTTAAAATATAATTCAATAAATGAAAACCTTAGAGAGAGCCAGTGTTATTAAAATGATCTTATTTTTTATTTTTTGTCGTAAAATTACATGTATGTATTTAACAGATGTGACTCACAAGATGAGGATTCACTTCATCAAGGTTGTGGGTTCTCTGGGAATGAAATAGAAATTTAAACTCTGTCAGAAACTGTGCTCAGATGATATTGACGGAGCGCTTTCAGAGGCGGTGCCTCAGACGTCTCCTCCTCTGAAAGTGCTCATCTACTCAGTCTGCAGCAGCAGCTTTGTGGGTCTGGATCAAGCGAACATGCAGCGACTGTTGGCGTTATGATAATGTAAATATTAAATGTTGGCTTTAAATATTGAAGTTTCTTCTTTTTTCTGCAGTTTTCAGTCAGAGCGGGAAACTGGTGACAGGAATTACGCCATTGGTTATTACCTGAAGGAGAAGAAGGTGAGAATCAACCTGACTTTTCATGATCACATGATTATTCTCCAGATCAGAGTCTGATTTTCAACCGTATTTCGTGCAGTGTTTTCCTGACAACGTAGATATGATCGCTGCCCTGGATTTTTACTTCCAGGTGAGACGAACACGTGTGGCTTTTATTTTCTAAACCAAAACGCAAAGAGTGTTTAAAAAGATCTATAAACGATAACGAGGAAAATGAAGATGAGAGACAGGAGACTCTTCTCTTCCAGCTTTGTTCCATCGAAGTCACCTGTGAGTCAGGGAGTGTGATGGCGGCCACTCTGGCCAACGGGGGTATTTGTCCAATAACAGGGAAGCGGGTGTTGAGCGCTGAGGCCGTCCGGAACACTCTGAGCCTCATGCATTCCTGTGGCATGTACGACTTCTCTGGACAGTTCGCTTTTCATGTAAGTCACCAAGAAATGAGGCTCAAAGACATTGACTGGTCAACGTAAAAGCTCTGCTCACTTTCTGTTCCGCTGTGTAAAAATATGAGGAAAAAAATGTATTCATGCATTTTATTTTGAAATTTTACCACGTTTTCTGGAGTATAAGTCGCACCAGAAAAAAAGGATAATGTTAAAGGTGAAAAAATATATGGTAACAGTGCCCTCTAGTGGCTGTCACTGTGTTTCTTTAATTTGATATTGAAACATTCTTAAAGTTTGGTCTAGAACTTCTTTAAGAGGTTTTAGTGACAGACGTTGTTAATTTTGTTGTCATGGTAACATCAGGTGGGCCTTCCCGCCAAATCTGGGGTGTCAGGTGCCGTCCTGCTTGTTGTCCCCAACGTCATGGGTGTGATGTGTTGGTCCCCACCGCTGGACCGCCTGGGAAACAGTGTTCGTGGGATTCACTTCTGTCAGGTATTCACTTCACTTCGAACGACTCCGTTAGAACGACAGAATCTGTGAGATGAATGTGAATCTTCTTCTCAGGAACTGGTTTCTCACTTCAACTTCCACAATTACGACAACCTGAGACACTTCACCAAGAAACACGACCCCAGGAGGAGGTCCGATGATGACCAGGTGAGTCCAGGAGTTCAACAAAAAGTCCAACAAACATCGTCCTCCTTTGGGACCTGACCCTCGTGTTGTTTTCCGACAGAACAAACTGGTGGTGAAAGTCATGTTTGCGGCCTACAGCGGAGATGTTGCTTCTCTGAGAAGGTAGTAGCACAACCTGGTGGAGAGGGTGTGAAGTGCTTATCTTAAAGAGTGAGGAGTAAAAAGTCAATAAAACTGTTGAAACAAAATGTAAAGTAGAATAAAATAAAATGGACCAGTGAACTCTGGGTTAGCAGACGTTGTTAATTTTGTTGTCATGGTAACATCAGGTGGGCCTTCCCGCCAAATCTGGGGTGTCAGGTGCCGTCCTGCTTGTTGTCCCCAACGTCATGGGTGTGATGTGTTGGTCCCCACCGCTGGACCGCCTGGGAAACAGTGTTCGTGGGATTCACTTCTGTCAGGTATTCACTTCACTTCGAACGACTCCGTTAGAACGACAGAATCTGTGAGATGAATGTGAATCTTCTTCTCAGGAACTGGTTTCTCACTTCAACTTCCACAATTACGACAACCTGAGACACTTCACCAAGAAACACGACCCCAGGAGGAGGTCCGATGACGACCAGGTGAGTCCAGGAGTTCAACACACAGTCCAACAAACAGCGTCCTCCTTTGGGACCTGACCCTCGTGTTGTTTTCTGACAGAACAAACTGGTGGTGAAAGTCATGTTTGCGGCCTACAGCGGAGATGTTGCTTCTCTGAGAAGGTAGTAGCACAACCTGGTGGAGAGGGTGGGAAGAGCTTATCTTAAAGAGTGAGGAGTAAAAAGTCAAAACTGTTGAAACAAAATGGAAAGTAGAATAAAATAAAATGGACCAGTGAACTCTGGGTTAGTGTTGAAGAACTTTAGGAAATGAAGCTCTTATTTTATCTTTTACTGCTTAATAAAACATTTTTACTGTCGGGTCGCAGAGAAATAATGTTTCCTTTTTGGCCTCATCTGTCTATTACTTCCACTTGATCAACAAAAGAACTGACCAATAGAATGGCTGGGATTCCATCATCAATAATGCAACTATATTTGATTAAGAAATATTTCTTAGTGAAGACAACAACAATAAACTCAAAATGACGCAGAGTCATTGATACAAGATTCTAATTTTTATACTGGTCTGGTAGCAGAAAATTATAGGCTGTGTGCGTTTGAAATCCTTGTTGCGCCCCTGCACAGTTAATTCAGGTAGGAAGATTTTATAGGTAGGAAAATATTTTAGAACACCAGAAATGTAATTTTATTAAGAGCTATTTCTATATCTGCCACAACTTAATGATCGGTCCGCAAAATAGTACGAAACATTAAACTGGTCCGTGGCGCAACACTGCTGTAGGCCACCTAGTGGCACCCAACCTGAAGTGGTAATCAAGGGCACCACCTACTAGTGAAAAATATTATCATATTATATGTGTTATATTAAAAATAAATATTTTTTCATAATATACGTGTATATTTATATATCTGTATAAATATATATATATATGTATATTCAGATTTTCCTCAGGACTTTCGGCCACAGACCAATGTTGTAATGATAGTTTACTTTTACCAGATTTTTTGATTAAAATATGAGTAAATCTATTGAGTAAAGTTTCCAACCTGAGCTGAAGTCTAACTGTTTCATCTTTACGACCGTCATCGTCGCAGATTCGCCCTCTCAGAAATGAACATGGAACAGAGAGACTACGACTCTCGGACGCCGCTCCACATCGCAGCAGCTGAAGGTGAGAGATGGTCATTGGTTCCCTTCCCATCTGGGTTCTTCTGTCAGTGACCAGTCCAGTGGTTCTGATGCTGGTCTTCTGTTCCAGGTCACGTGGACGCTGTGATTTTCCTGACGGAAATTTGTAAAGTCAACCCTCACATGAAGGACAGGTGAAGATGAAGAAGATCTCAACTCTACTTTAATCCATGGTTAATGGTTGATTTTGACTCATGTTTTTATATTCATTTACCAGATGGGGAAACACACCACTAGATGACGCTATGCAGTTTGGCCAGGAAGTCGTGGCTTCAGTCCTGCAGGAATATCAGAGGGTTTTCACCGACAAGGAGTCGGAAGAGCAGAAGACTCCACTGGACACTCTGAAGAGCATCATCTAGAAGGAGTGTGGTTTAAACTGAGGAGCATGGCCCGAACTGAGGCCTGTGGTCTGAACATTTGTAATTTTGAGAAATTTGAGAAGAAAAGTAGTAAAATCTTAAGGTTAAAGGACTGAGACCAGAAGTTGGTGAAGAGAATTGAGGAACCAGTGGTGGAGAATTAGTCGGTTCAGTAAAGTTCTATACGAGGTTTTGACGACAGAGTGCGTCTTGGTTGACTGGGATGTAAATATCAAATATATGTTAGTGTTGCGTATTTATGAGTATCTCAGCGTTGAGTTCTTTCTGATTTTACTTCTGCTGCTGAGCTTGAAAGACATGTATGTCAACTGTATTTAATGATTTAATAAGGTCACTGTACCTACCACTAGAGGGAGCAGTGTGACTAAAGGTGGTACAAATGCCATAGTTTTAGAAACCCACCAATCAGCACCACCAAAACAACTGAGTAGTGTTTGATTATGTAAATATGTAACTACTGTTTGTTAATAAAAATACATAATGACATTTTTGGCAACTTCTTAAACAATATTTTTTATCTTGTTTAATGTTTTTCAAGTGTTTCCCATAATATTTTCCTCTGACCTTTTTGGACGAATGTTAGATTTTGAAGATTCTTCTCTTTTTCTTAACCTTATGTTCTTTATAAAGACAATAATGAAGCCAGTTCTGGTGACACGTCTTTATAGAATATAGTCTGAACATGAGGTTTGACTCCTGGAGAAAAAAAATAAATGTAGAAACTGAAACTGTGGTCGATATAAAAACACTGTTTTACACGGTTTGTTCCATCATGAGGTAATACACACAAAAAACACCACTGCTGTGAACGCCTGAGTGTAGAAAAAACGTTTGTCACAAAGCACCAGAAGAACACGTCGGTGTCACACTTTTTTTTTTTTTTTTACTTTACAGTGTATTTTCTGTTGTCAGGGAAAATCCAATGTCTCCCTGCAGGGTCCACCTCTCAGCCAATCAGAAATCAGCTTTCCCAAGTGGTTACGGCGACATCCCCGGAGGCTGCGGTGCCGCAAACTGTGGCCCAGGTCCCGTATGGACCAGCGTCACTTCAGGCCCGCCGGTTCCTCCATGTCGCAGTGCGTGAGCAGCTCCCCGTCCCAGAGTCCAAATGCGGGGCAGAGCGGAGCCTGGAATTTTGCCTTGAAGCTGTGGATAATTCCAGGTTTCTCAACGTCCACCAGCGCCAGGAGTCCCGCCTCGTAGTCCAGCAGGATGCCCACGCGGTCGGGCTTTCCGACCAGCGCCACAGGGACCATCTTATTGTTGGTCATGGCAAACCACTTCCGCTGAGCAAATCCAAACACCCAGGAGGCGCTGTTGGTGCCCACGCAGTCCTCCCTGGACATCAGCGCCTCGGCCGCGCCCAGACGGAACTCCTGAGACTTCTTGACCGTCACCTCCCAGTAGTGTCGTCCGCTGCTGACTTTCTGATCCCCGAAGACCACGGCCCAGTCTCGGAATCTCTCCGGGTTGTCTTGGACCTTGCTGGGGTCCAGGCCCAGCATGCGGTAGATGATACCGGTGTCTTTCTTGAAGAGGTCCAAACTGCTGTGGGCCGTCCTCTCGTCCAGTCTGAACTGCACGTCTTCAACACAGACACACATTTGACTTTAGTTGAGGTCAATCCTGGTTAAGCTTTTTGACTCGTGGGCCACAATTTGTCCTAAAAATTGGACAATGGGGTCATGGTCCAGAGCAGAAAGATGGACGTCTGAAAGTCATGTATAAAACTTAACATCCTGCATTTCTAACCCTAATTTTATGACCCCATCTGCTGTTGAAATGCATAATTGAAGGGAAAGTATAAGAGAGAAGTATAATGATTATATAAATAAATTATTTAATTTGGACAAGGTTGGTGGGCCGCATTGAGAAGCTCAACAGTCCACATCCAGACCCCGGGCCTTAGTTTGCCCATGCCTGGTTTGGATTATTGAAGATTAAACTCTCTGTTCTGAAGCTAACTTAAAAATAGTAAAATAAAAAAAAATTACCAACTAAATTTTAATCATCATTTTAAAGAAAAAAAAGGACAAGTTCTAAAAATTTCGCAAAATTTTAACAATTTATATTGACGTCCATTGTATTTATCTTTCTATCTTTCTAGAACTCACAGTATTGCAGTAAACAAATATTTGTGTGACTCTGATTTTTAGTTTCAAATCTTAAAATCAAATTACATTTTCTGACCTCGAAGTTGTTTTAATTTTTCTCGTATGAACTGGTCATAAACAGTTGTCAACCTCATCTTTCTACGGACTGAGGAATGAACTTCACCCACGTCTGCTCGGACATTAGCCTCAGGCTGCTAACAACAACTAGCGCTCTTTTTATCTTTTTAATCCATCGCTAAAAACTCACTGCTGCCGCCGGAGGCAGTTCTGAAGCTCCTTTTGCCTGAAGGAGACACGGACCTCCAGCTCCGTGCAGCCCACACGGGGGCAAAGCTTCGCCCCGTCAGGACACAGAGACGAGCAGCGCTGCTCAGAGGGGCCGCCATGTTTCTCTGCAGCTGCTGTTGCTGCGCAGATGTCTCTTCTTCTTCTAAAAAACGTCTAGAGTCTCTGCTCTGACGCCCTCTGCAGGTACACTTCCTTATACTGGTGCTCTTCACATCTGGGATGTCACAGCGTCATTTTCACAATGGGTCGAATTTAAAAAAAGCGATGAAGTCAGGACGAAGACAAAGGACAAAGGACGAATTAAAAATAGTAAAAAAAATGAACATCATGGTTTATGTTTTCTTTAAATTAGCAATAAAGATGTTGAAAAAAATATAATAAAAGCTTTGGGAATTTCATTTCTGCTGAAAATGTTTTTACTTCATGTTTTTAATACACACAATAGAATTGAAAAATTCTGATAAAAAATGTTATCAATATTTTCTGGGTCAAAAAAAATTTAACTTTTAAGTTTTGAAAAAAAAAATATAAATTGATTATTTTCTATAAGTTTCTGATAGAATAAGTGGATTTTAAAAATTCATTTCATTTTTTTGACGAATAAAAAACAACAACAACAATTGTTAAAAAACCATTTACAATTTGAACCACCAAAATGTACATAACTAAGTATTATAAGACAAATGAATACATTTTTAATCATTTTTGAAAAACTTTTATTTTTGGAGATTACTTCTGGATTTTAAGAGGACAGTACTTCACAGTGATCACTAGTTTCACAACTAAAAAATTAAAAAATTTTAGAATTTTAACCACCAAAATGTACATAACTAAGTATTTTAAGACAAATGAATGCATTTTTAGACACTTTTGAAAAACTTTTATTTTTGGAGATTACTTCTGGATTTTAAGAGGACAGTACTTAACAGTGATAACGAGTTTCAAAACCAAAAAATTATAAAATTTTACAATTGTAACCACC
>JAFBJS010014597.1:7089-26917 GCA_016785265.1 Paraplagusia blochii | reverse complement strand
TCAGCAGGTTTAATGAGGAATGCGTTTTCTTTATAGTATATGTGATAGGTCTAAAGCAGTCTCCACAAACGTTTTTTCCGCCACGGAATGGATAAATGTCTCGTACTATTTTCACGGGCCAGTCCGTGGCAGATAAATACCCCTCATAAAAAGTAAATATTCCGGTGTTCTGAAATATTTTCCCACCTATCCATCGTCCTACCCTAATTAACTGTGCATGCCGAGTTTCCCAAGTACACACATCCTATAATTTTCTGCTACCAGACTGGTATACATGATTGGAATCCTATATCAATAACTAGCCATTCTATTGCCAAGTTATTTTGGAGATATGGGAATGGATCAAGTGTAAGTAATAGCCAGATGTGGCCAAAAGGAAACATTATTTCTCTGCGGCCCTGCACCAATTACCTATGGACCGGTATCGGTCCCTAGCCCAGTGGTTGGGCACCACTGGTCTAAAAGAAACTTCCTTAGTTTCCCTGTAGACAGAAATAAGGTGATGTAGAAGCCGTTTAGCAGTTTATTTTGGACTTCTTAACTTCGACTTCTTTTTTTCCTATTTCATATATAGAACCTATTTCTAACAAATACACATACCTTTATACAACTTTTCTTTTTCCTCCATTTGTATGGCAGAGAAACTCCTACAATAAACTTTTCAAATGGTAATGAATGCCTGCCATTCCTTGTATGCAGGAGTATCTGTACTGCATGTCATTTAAAAAAACAGTTTAATTGTTACTAAAATTGGAATTGGTACCTGTCTGGTATTGTCCACATTTGTCTCATTGTCTCATATGTTTAAAGGTAATACTGAACTTAAAAAAATAAAAATAAAAAAGATTCTTCCTTCTTGGGATTTCATGGATAAAATGAGTTGCAAATATCTTTATATTCCTGGAATATATATGGTGCTTATTCACAGAGACAACTTCTGCCTATATGTATAGACATTTAGTTGGTATGGGATTATTAGGGATTATTTTTGCCCTGTGTCCTATTTAGAAAGGTATGTGAGCTATATGAATATACTGATAATATTATATACTGCCAAATATATCGCTCATACTGGGTAAAATAAAATAGGGTGGTGTTATATTTTCTTGTCATTCTATTGTTCAAAGTAGAATCGCTGATTTTCTACAGGGTCATATGGCTTTGACTGATTTGGTACAGTAGTTCTGTTGTCTTTCAACTGACTGGTCGTGGGATCAATACCAGACTTCATAGTCTGCGTGCTGCCTCCCTTGCAGTCTTACTGTCAGCAGGTAGATGGTAAAACCTGCAGAGTACAGTACTTTTAGTGGTCTTTCATCAACTAGAAAAAGATTACCGTCAGATACTCTGATTTACCTGGGCCAATGTTTCAAGGATGTGCACATGGTAAAGCAGTGATAAGGAATGTGACAATAACATCATTTGGCTGTGGAGCTACAAGTAAGTAGACGGTACACAGAGGAGCTGGATGTGCTCTGGCAAGCAGAACGAAATTGAATCCCATCCTTAATGTCTGAAATGATACATTTCTGCTTTTCTCTGTGAACCCGGTTATTTGTTACTGAATTCATTCACACAAAACATTTGCTTTATTTTTAACCGAGCAGTTCTGACCTAAAACAAGGACTTTTATTTCTTGCCACGTGGGTGAGAAGTGGTGCTGTAGCATCCAGTGATTTGCATACATTCTAATTATTTTCATCCAAAATCCATTGCTCTTCATAATTGATGGTGTCCTGCCGTCCAAGCTGACCAAGCTCTCTTAGAAGAAAATAAAGCAGAGATATGGGACATGAGTTGATTTGATTCTCAAGACAACCTCTGTCATCTAAACCAGTGTCCCCAACCTTTTTTGCGCCACAAACTGGTTAAATATTTGGTCATTTTTTTCATGGACCTGCCGTTAAGTTTTGGAAAATAAATACCCCTTAAAAAGATAAAATTCTAGGTGTTCTGAAATATTTTCCTACCCTTTAAATTAACTGCATGCACACAGCAAGGCTTTCTCAAGTGAGAGCCTAGAATTATCTGCTTCCAGACCGGTTTAAGAAGTTAGTATCTCGTATCAATGACTCATCAATTAAAATAGTCTAAATCTATCTGTCATTTTGAGTTTATTGTTGTTGTCTTCACTGAGAAAATATTTCCTAATCAAATATAGTTGCATTATTGATGATGGAATCCTAGCCATTCTATTGTTCAGTTGTTTTGTTGATATGGGTATGGATCATGTATAAGTAATAGCCAGATTTGGCCACAAGGACAACATTATTTCTCTGCGGCCCGGCAGCAATTCACCCAGGAACGGTACCGATCCCCCACCCAGTTGTTGGGGACCACTGATCTAAACTGTTGCAGTGCTGTTTCAGTCTGCTTGTCTAGTTGGATCTAGGCTTCAATAGAAACATGTAAATCCAACAGTAAGGGCAATTTACGTGTGTTGTATATTTTAGGACAAATGGTTATAAAGAAAAGTGAAATTAATTGTAATGCGATTAGCACTTTTTTTTCCCTTGTCTCTAACAATGCCATGCAACCCTAGTGCCCCCTGGGGGCTATAGCCACTACTTGCAAACTATTGATGTAACATAATTTTGTTGTTAAGGTAATTTCCACACATTATGATGATGCAAGGTTTTGATGGTCCAAATAATAGTTGCCTGCTTTAAACGATATATTCTTTTAAGTTTGATGTGTTTTGATTCGTCAGTGACTTATTTCCTCTGTCACATGTGACATCTCAACAGTTTTTCACGGAATTTGATTTGGTAACGGTGTTGTCTCAGCCTATCCCTAAAAAAACAAAACAAAAAACTGCCATCTCTCCAAAAAACAAAATATGTATACTGCTTTTGTAAGACGTGATACTTATAGTAAAGATTTTGCTATGACTTGTGTGACTAACATATTCTTGCCACGCAGCGAGAGCATCAATCTGTTCCAGTCACAGAGATGATTGAAAAATCATTGTCCACCTGAGTATTCGGCATCTGAGCTGATGCCGTCACTCACTGCCTGTCGCTGTTGATTACACCTCGATGTCGAGAAGTGTGAAAATCCAGATGTCCCATGTGGCGGAGCTTTACCTCCCGTCCGTCCTTGCCCAAAGTCACGAAGGTACCCGTCCTCTCCGATGACAGAAGCACTAACTCTGAACATGAAAGTCGAGTGGAGTTTGCCCACTGCCCACTCAGACACATTAAGTAGATTTTAATCAAACCATAGGTGCCTGTCAAGTACTTTATCAGCTGTTCACTGACATTTCACATTTCTAATATTGAGTCATTTGTCTTTGTTAACACTACTGTTGCCGACGACAAGGGAAGGTGATATACTGTAATAATGAGCAGGAAGGATCCAACAGAGAGACGTGTGGACAACGCTCTCCATCATTATACAGTTTGAGATTGTTCTGTGTTTTTTGTTGTAGTCTAACAGAACGGAGAGACAGTGTTTGTCTCTCTTTGTCTTCATGGAGTCAATGAATTTACTGGAGCTGGATTTTGGAGAAACTGCAGAGTAGCTCATTGGAAATGAGGCACACCTCAGGGACGATATTACTATTAAAGATGAGGTAGAAAAAAGGGATGTTTGTTTCTCGGAGGGCGAACACCATCTTCCTGCAGAAATACATGGGTCAGCAGGGGCTAAAGCCAGCTTTGCATTAAAAGAAGTGCCTTTGGGGAGATTGGAATGTGGCGCCACGTGATTTAGTTTTTGAAGACAGAGTATTCTGGTCCGCAATAAATACAGAAATGCCAAGGCAGCAGACAGAACCAGCCTCTCTTTTTTTTTTTTTTCTTTTAATGCATATATTGCTTATCATTAGCCACAGCAGCAGCTCAGGAGTGTTATAATGTTCATAGTGTTGGTTGGGTGACTGTAAGAAATCATCATCATATACTGTATACATTGTTGCAATGCAATGATTCTGATACTTTGAAATACTTATACATCTGCACTGTTTGAAAGGTAGGAAGGTCTCCAGGGCCTGAGTGAAACTAGAGCACTACACTGGGACAAATTAAGTTGTGCTAATGTCAAGTTACAATTCTATCACTATAGGTGGATTTACTCATCATGATGTTTGGATTAGAGACACCAGGAATTAGTAGAAATCAGGAGGCAGAGCTGGATGTGGCAGAGTTAAAGATGCTGAGGTTCTCTTTAGTGGTGACTAGGATGGACGTGATCAGGAATGGGTTGATCAGAGGGACAACTCAGACAGGAAGCTAGATTGAGATGGTTTGGACGTGTTCAGAGGAAGGACAGTGGGTATATTCGTAGAAGAATACTAGAGATGGAGTTACAAGGTCGGAGACAAAGAGGTGATTGATGAATGTAGTGAAGGAGGACATGGAGATATTTGGAGTTATAGTTGAGGATACAGAGGACAGGGTGAGATGGAAATTGTTTACTTGCTGTGGCAACTCCCAAATAAAAGAGACAAGCCGTAAGGAAAAAAAAAAAAAAAAAGAAAAGGTGGATTTGCTCGTCCTTGTTATCGCCATAGCCTTTTTGTTGATGTGAATTTCAGTCAGAAAGTGTTTATTGTTTCGTGTAACTCTTTTGTGTGAGAATGCGACAAGTACGAATAAAGTAGCAGAAGTTCCCTTGACCTCTTGGGATTCATAAAATGCAGTAACATGGCCTAATTTTGTCACCAAATATGGGAATTATGTCCTTACAACTATATCACATGAAATAAGAATACATTGGAGAGTTGAAGTTTGACGAACATCATCTTTAATGTTTTAGTGACAGCGTTGGCAACCTGTACTTCTTGCTCCTGGTTTACTATCACTGCTCTCCAGATTGGTAGCGATAGCATCAGTGTTCATCTCTGGCCAAGCACAGATGCTGACCTTCTATCAGATCCCCCAGCCTAATCATGCAGTCTTGCAGCCTCCAGCCCTCCAGCTCTGTGTCCCACGAGGACACTTTCTTGGTGTTGAAGAGAAAACAGTATAAAGCACTTTCCGTTTGCCGCTCAGAAGGGAGGTGATTTTACCTTGGGGATGTCCACTCAGTATAATGGTCAATAATGTGAGCGACATTTGTTGCATTTTTTTTTTTTTTTTGTAATCTTCAAAAAGATCACAGGCTTTGCTCTTCTGCCTACACAGCTCGCACCCAGCAGCGTGATGCAGTTTTTCTGTTTTATGTCCCACTCCTCCAGTCATAAAGGCAAAACAAAAAAGAGAATTTAATGTTCCGCCGTGATGAATGTGGCTGTCCTCATATCCAAATGAAGACATATTTTTCACTGAAGTAGAACCAGGAGAAGCAGTGATCCCTGTACCAGCACTTCTTTTCACACGTCTCCTTTGTGAACTTGATTTGTAGGATTTATATTCTGATAAGCTAAGTAAACCATTGGTTTGAGGATAGTAATAGGGTCACTGCAGAAGAGGACAACAACATGACACAGGAAAAAGAGTAGACATATGCCTGCAAGATAACTGCAGGAAAAATCAGCTTTTCGCACTGTTTTAAATGCTCAATATATCGATATTTAGTCCCGACAACGACAGGAGTTGGATAAGGAAAAGCTAACTTGATAAGGATAGGACTAGATAAGTCCTATATTGACTTGTTATATATATATGTATATGTGTATATATGTATATGTATGTATATGTATATATGTATGTATGTTTATGTATATATGTATGTATGTATATGTACTGTATATATGTATTTATGTATATATGTATGTATGTATGTATGTATATATATCTGTATGTATGTATATATATATTTAGTATAGTATGTGTGTATATATAAAACAAGAACTCAGGAAGTTTTTTTTGTCAAACTTATGATTGGCAAGTTAAATTTAGTTACATGTGGATTAATAAAATAAAAACATAAGCGATGACAGTCCTATAATATAGGTTTTGGAAGAACACAGTGTTTTTCTTTGTATTATAAACACACACACACACACACACACACACATATATATATATTTATTTTTTATTTTTTTGATATGTTCTGAACAACATAACCCAACATAATCGAAATATAATGTCATGCATTGGAAAGATGTCAAGAAGTCTCCCTGTGTGTAGCCCAAGTTTTTTGTGCTGCACTCAAGAAAAAAACATCAACACAAAAAAAAAGAACTTTAGTGACGGGGAAAGTGTCCTTTGTCTGGCTGAAGCACTCCGGCACCACAAGTGCTGATCAGAGTTCTAATGACAACACATCATTGATGTGTCCACTCCTGACGCCTCACTCTAAAATTACAATGGTGAAAAGCTTCAAGAGTTCGAAAAAGGATAAAAAAAATATATACTTTTTATTTGGCTGTTTTGGCCAAGTGACATTTACAGCGGCACTTCAAGTCAGGTTTTCACACAGTTGCAGCCTGGACTACAAATTTACTGCAATGTATTTTCCAGTCATTTAAATAGTAGAACACAGTATTAATGTGAGAGCATGTAACTGTCATGCTTTGTGAAAGCCATTTAATCTTAACTTTATTTGTTCATCTCTGATAGCACAGTTATTCAAAGTAAAGATGCAGTGAGTCCTAAACATCTAGTGCCATTAAGTCCTTTGTGTTGAATTTGTGTGCACTGCACAGGATTATAGGCTTTTCTTTCATAAAACAAACTGAATAAGTGACAGTGGAGATCATCCAGTTTATCTTTATTGGTGGTATAATAATTATTTTACTGAGAACAGTTAATGCTTGTGTTTTATTTAGAATATACTACAAGCAACAACAAGTTGTAGCTATAGATGAGAGCAAATAATAAGAAAAACCTACATTATTTTGTTGATTGAAATGTTCCTTTTTGTTGAGTTCCGTGGGTGAATTGGTGATGGGCCGCAGAGTTTTTTTTGGTTTTTTTTTTCCCCATCTGGCCACTATTTACACTTTATCCATAACCATGTCAACAAAATAACTTAACAATAGAGAACGTCTAGGATTCCATCATCAATAATGCAACTATATATGATTAGGAAATATTTTCTCAGTTAAGACAACATAAATGATCTCAAAATAGGAGAAAATTATAGGCTGTGTCTACTTGGGAAATCCTTGTTGCGTGCACGCAGTAGGAAGATTTTATGGGTAGGAAAATACTTCAGAACACCGGATATTGATTTTTAATAAGGGATATTTATCTGCCACAATGGCCGGTGAGTAAAATGGTCTGTCACACTTCATCTGTTTAAGATTTTTTTTTTTTCACATTTCACATTTTTTTCACATTTTTTTTAGTTATCTTCACTGTCACCGTGAGAGCTGTGTAGCTCTCACGGCGTGTGTCTGTAATTGCTACTTCTATTATTATTATTATTATTTTGCTTTTACTTTTATTACTTTTATGTTGTTTCATCTCCTGTGGTGTAGCCATTAATACCTGGTCAGCAAATTAAGCTCTCCACCAACATTAATGCGAACTCGACTACGCACACAGCAGTGCTCAGTTAGCATTAGTAACAAGAAGTCATTTTTAAAAAGTACTTACAGGTAAGTACAGTATACAAGTGAGGAAATTTTTCTGTCAACAGTCTTCTGTCATGGTTTTTAATGCCCTTACTTAAAAAAGGAGTTTAAATTAAGAGTTTCCAAAGTATAAATAAATGGGAATTATTTACTGATCACTTGTTTAACAAGCAATGGTTCTAAATCACACCATGGATCTGTCGTGGGGAAGTAAAATAAAAAAAAAACAAGGACTGGTGGTATTGGCACTGTCACCTGTATTTTCAACCTGTTCTTTTACTTAAGAGCAGGTTCAGTGCTAGTACTGTACTTCTGAGATTTACCTCAGAGGTCACACTGGCCAGGAGTAATGAGGGTTTCAGATTTATGATCAAACCATTTACCAGGGTCCTGCTGGGTCAGTTCAGAAAGAAGAGGAGTGAAATGAGGTAATCCTGGAACTCTCCCGCTGGCTTTCCCATCAACAACCACAACACTCAAGGGCCTTTTCTCACTGCTGGAGTGAATGGCATAGATTGGGTCTGCTGCAGTGAGTACTGTCTCGATCGGCCCCGGCTCTCCTTAGTGGAATGTATTTCTCATTAAGAATACTATCAACAAACTAATGCAGCTCCTCACAGGCATCCAGAATGAAAGCTGCAGCATCTCCCAAACACATAATTGATCTTTTCTGCAGAAGACGTGGTTTCTGTCAGGATTTGCGTTGAGGTGTTGTTCTCCGGCAGCAGAGCTGAAGAACACTACAGCCTTCCTCGGCGTCTGCAACTGCCGGTTCTGAGGTTTTACATCTTTTAACCGCAAAACAACAAAAGATGTTTATGAGAGACAAAACATTTTGCTTTGGATTGCAGTAGTATCTGTGATTTTCTTCCACCCAGGAACATTTTTGAGTGTCAGATGAGTCTCGGGAACTATAATGTTGCCGTCTGAGATGGGATTTGAAGATCTCCAACATAGAATATGACAACACACAGAAGAGGTCTCGCTGATCAGAATAAATAAGGAATGTGCTCATAAATACTACATCAAAAGTGAAGTGATTTCCTTTCTTGTTGGAGAGCAGCAAAATCCATGTTCGCTGCTGAATGTTGTGACAATCTTTCAAAGCCAGGTGCGAGGAACACACTCAAAGCCTTGCTGACAGGAACAACATTCCACACAAACACGCTGGCAAAGATTATATTTACAATACACAGTGGATTGGCAACTGTCAACCTGCAAGTAATTATAGATGGAAATCAAATGCTTAAACCATCTGCCGTGCAGGGATGTTGAAATTACTCGCAGGTGTCGTATTTGATCTTGTGTTTGTTTTTTTTTGTTTTTTTTTTTTTAAGAAAGGCATCTATGCAAAAGAGTGGAAGTGTGCATTTTATAATTTGCATTGAAATAGGATTCACTGCGATTTACATTTCATCCTGGATCTTGAGGTCTTTGCTCTGGAGTCAGACTCCTGAAACTCCTGTTAGAACCCTTGATAATATGGTACAACGGTAGGGCGTTGAAAAACAATGTTACTAATTTTCCAACAGCTCATGGCATAATTACATTTTAGATAACAGTTTTGCATTTTAAAATCATAATTAAATAGGTTAAATTAAACAGCATTTAAAGCAAGACCACACAAGACCAAACAGATGTGAAGTTTTATTTCACTTAGACTGGATGGGCCCATGTTTTTGCTCTGTGTGAGATCTGTCCATGTACTGTAAAAGAAATGAAAAAGCCATCTGCTGTCCTCAGTGAGTCTGCTCAACAACACCTCAAGTGCTCTGGTGATGGAATGTCAAGGTCTTTTACCAGAGCTGCACCCTCGGTATGTTTGGGGATTTTTACTCTGCACAGCTTGTGTACAAGTCCTGGACAATCCTAAATGGAAAAAAAAGGGAAAATGTATGACACACAGCGGTGCTCCTTCCTTTACTGTGAATTACATCAAATAAGTAACAAGGTTTCAGTGTTGCTTGTTTTAGTCATTGGCATATAGTGTTTAGTCATCCATGGTTAACACTGGATCATTTTGACCTTTTGGAAATTACATAAGCTACAACTTTGCCATATAGAACCCTGTCCTTCCTGACTAAATATGTCTGTTTTAAGTGTAATGAAGATATAATCATTTCTTCTCCAACAGCCCAGGCAACCGTCAGGTGACCATTGTATTTTACACACAGCGGACATCACTGTTTGGTTTATTAGTGAGATTTCTTACCGTCATCCAATACTTGGAAATCTGTCATGGTGACATGGCAGGCCAGACACAGCAGTTTCAGAGGAGGAGCTAAGGCAGGTGTCACCTTTAAGTGAGTTCCCCACCCCCAGAAAAGCTTAGGAGGGGCTGGTATGGTGCAGATTTGGGTGGTGGTCTTTGAGACTCCTGCCTCTGCAACTTTAGAAACAGATGCAAGCAGACGAGGATGGATTGACATGAACAAATCGGCAAAATCTTGCCTGGTATTGCCATGTTCTCCATATGTAATCCAACGACGGACTGGAGAACTGTCCAAATATATGCTGTTTTGCTCATTGACAACTTGGATGGACATAGATTTGACTTTTGATCCTGTAGTGGTAGAGTGGTGGATGGCGGATTGATGGACGTCATCACTTTTCTGTCTTAGAAAAGAAAGCAGTTTCTTTCAGACTATGGTACGTTGTCCACCAAAGGGAAACTGCAGTGACATCAAGTCACGCACCCGTATATGTACGTTTTTGGGAATGCCGCAAAAACAAACATTGCATTTTCAGATGATCAGCAACCGATTCAGAACAAAACACACAGAACAAAATGTCCTCATCTCATAGCAACAGTGGAAAGGTCTCATCTGACAAATGTTTGTGATTTCCACAGCTTCTACATGTTGTTTCCACACCAACTCCCAGCGTCTTTTTTTTTTTCTCTCACACTTCAGTAATTTGCTGACTTGGTCATTATAAAACAAATGCAGAAAAATTGTGTTTCACCTAAAGGAGTGAAAAAGTTGTTTATCCTCTAGGCGTGAAGATGCTTGAGTTTTATGGGATGCAAATCGATTTATGGTCCAGGCATCTGTTGACAGAGCTGTGTGCGCCTCACTGCTTAATCCTGAAGAGATAGCTTCATTAATCGTCTCCACCCTTCTCTGTATCACCAGCCAAATTCAGGGATGCTGAATAAATAATGCAAGTTCAGGAGCTGAGTGACAGGAGTTTAAGTCACCAAGTTTTTTTTTTTTTCTTCCTTTCCGCACGGGCAGACATGCATCCATCAATTTTCCAATATTGACAACATGTTGAGCCACTGTTGCACTGTAATCTCCTGCTCATTAAATGGTAAAACGTTTCACGTTGGGGATATTTGGGAATAAATTGTGCTGTAATTGATGCAATTACCCTTTTTTTGATAGGGTGACTTAGTGTGCGACCAGAGACAAAAAAAAAAGTAAATAGGGAGTTGAATTTTAATAGCTTTGAGCCATTGTGTGTACCAGTAGTGTGAGGACAACAAAACAACAGAGAAAATTGAAGTTCACCAAACAATAGGTGTTTTTAAGATTTCAATGTGGTTTGTCAAAATCAGCTTAAGGTATAGCCATAGGCTGTGTATAAAGAATCACTGTGTGTTTGTCTGTGTGTGTGTACCAGGTGATGTACAGTTGATTGGCAGCGTACTATGAACTATGTTACTGTAATTGCATAAAAAGCTGTGTGGAAGAATATGTTTTTTTTAATTTTCCAAATACATTTTTACAGTATTCTGTGTAAAATGTACCACAGTATTTAGCCCAAATACTTTAAAAGTATAGTAACAGCACAGACTTGTCTTTACAGTGACAACTGTATCCATGTCTGATATTTTACAGTTATATCTGCAAAACCTGTAGTAGAAAAGTTATTTACTTAAATTGAGGGAAGAAAAACTGTAGACTTCTGCTTTGCTTTATTTTTCCTATAGTTATACTGAACAATACTGCAGCAAATACTGTGAATATCCCCTCTGTGGGATCAATCAATTTTATTTTTATTTCTTTCCATCTATTAAATAAAGATTTTATCCTTTTCAGGGATGCAGACAAAGCTGAGACCGAACCCAGTGGTTATCAGGAAAGGACGATAATAACGGAGACAGTCAAGTCCATCTGAAGGCCAAATCATGTTTCCAGACCGAAAAGTAGCAAGAAACCAGGTACATACAGGCATAACATAATGGCGATCAGATATAGGGGTGGCAACCAGCACGGAGCCAGATACTCATCTCTATATCTATGGTAAGTATTGCATAAAAACAAACCATCTTCTGTCCCATCGCTTATGTGCCAAGATAACTGCTCGCACTTGTCAAAACAAAGGAGAACAAGGCAGCTGATGGGAGAAAGATGGACAGATCAGAGCCACAGTGTTCTCATGAATAAAATAGGCAGCACGTGCAACTGTCACCGAGGACAAATGATCTCATTTGGTTGCACAGCCGCTGTCAAAAGATGATTCCCTGCCCGTAGCAAACATTGATTATTTTTTGAAAAATCCTGAGTCCTTAAGAAGCTGTGGCACTTATTTTAATTCTGATGGCAATAAATTCCGAACCTCGAGTTGTGTTCAGTAACTTAAGAGAAGGATCATTAAAAAAAAAAAAAAATGAGAGGGGCTTCCATCCGTTCTATTTAAAAGTTTAATTTCAGCACTTGGGAACTGATCATGCCTCTGGGCTTAAGAGTTCCAGTTAGTGGGATCTGATGGTCTTTGTAAGGAGTTTGCATGTGTGGGTGATTTGTCTTTTTGTAAATATCCCTCCTTCGCTTCAAACATGCAGGATGAATGTTTTAAATTAATAACAGGTGAAAATGCTTGTGGTTCTGTCGATGAACTCTCGATCTCACTCTTCATTATGACTTAGGTAGACCAGAGTTATCCACTAGTTATGACACAATAAGCCTAGACTGCTGGGGGAAGTTTCGTGATACAGTGAGAATTCTCTCACTCTATCTCACACATACACGTTAATGAGTCTTGTGACAATTTCCTGGTCTATCTCTATCCACTTGTCTTGATTCCTGTTTCTCTCTGTCTGCCTTCACCTTGTGAGGTCTGGCACCTCTACAGGAGCTGATTCACACCTTCCTTGTTTGCACTGTAACAGTTTGTTTGACTGTACTTTACTATACATATTTTATAGTGTTGCATCTCTGTCGTTGCTATTTTCTTTCCTCCTCCTTCTGTTTCCTCATCTGTGTCTCCTGTCCCCTCCCCTTACTGCCTTCGTGGAGTCAGACATCAGCACTGAACCTGGGACAGCTGGAGAGTTTCTTGTTAAAACAGAGCTTGTTCATATATTTTTTATTTTTTTTTCCAGTGTGGCAAAAGTGCTGCTAAGTGTGATTTAACTTGGACTATTTGTTAAACGTCTTCCATTTTTAAGGACAACAATTTTCTGTTTCAATCTTTAGGCTTTTTTTTGGGAATTGACATTTAACAAATGAAATGGACGGAACTCTGATATAACTCTATGCACTTGCTTTTGTCCTCTAGATGTCTTCTTGCAACCCTAGAGAGTAATGGTTAATAACAAATTGATGCTATTAATATTGTTTGCAGTTCTCTGCAACATTGCTTGGATTTTATTCTCTATGTTCTATACCAAATATATATATAAACTTTATCTTTTTGTCAATAGAGTCTCCCTCAGGTTATTGACATGACTAAGAAGAAAAATAAACTCAAGAGTCTAGAAGTGACAGAGTGACAAAGATCTCAGAGGGGAAGCAGGAAAAAAGAAGAAAAAAAATAAACAGAAATAAACAAACACAGAAACAGAAACCTTCTAGGGGTCATCAATAACCACGGCAGTGACCACGGCAGTGCTGTCCAAACATTTCAACCAACCCTAAAAATATCATCCTCGGGCAGCAACACCTCCAGGATGACATGCTCACACCAGCCTCCTTCACAGTCGATTAATATTGATCCTGCATTTGAGCAAGCATGTGCATCTCCTCAGGTGGAACCAAATTACTTTGAAACATCCCCTAAGGATTGTGCTGGTGGCTGAAATGTTGAGGTCTATTAGCTGACCAGCCTGGAAATACAAAAGTGCATCAAAGCAAATGAACAGTCATTTAAAAAAAAAAGTACTGCTGTCTCAAGCATGAAAAGATTAGTCAGAGAAGCAGGGGAAAAGCTGCGGTAATGTTTAACATCAGATGACTGTTTATGTTGGATTAGGTCTCACTGCTGTGCAGAAAAATGGGCAGGAACCTACAAACAGGATGAAAGTGTCAGCACATCGTGCGCACACAGATATTTGTAAATCTTTTAGTCTCTTATCCTCTGCTCCTAAGCTTCTTATCTAACTGCTGAGCCCGTGCATAGAACATCACTTTGAATCTCCACCTGTCCGTCTAAGTATTTCAAACCTTTATAAATAAGAAACCGGGTAGAGCTGCCTTTTTTTTTTTATTTGTTGTTTTGTTTCTTTTATCACGTAAATTTATCATCAAAAAAAAAAAGTTCCATCGGCAAAACGTTTTGAAGTTCCATCGTCACAGGGAACTTGATGTTTGTCCAGCTGCAGAGCTGGACCAGCCGTCGTTTGTTGGTGGCAAAATATGGGATGAAAGTTGTGTGTGTGTGTGTCAAATGGGTTTATGTAAGTAAACTAAAAAGATAGTGCATGTTTCCCTGCCATTGAGTTAGAGAAGTTTGTTACATCAGAGCGAGGGTTGAACTGTTGATGTTTTACCGGGGCAGCAGTTGTGGGCCAAGGCTTCAGGTACAAATCCTGCCAGGATGCCACTGAGTTGCTAACTTTCAGAGACTCACCACCCAGAGGAAAGGGTGACAGTAAACAATACGTTTACTTGTATGTTCCTTTATATGTTAATGCTATTTTTGAGATTAGATGCTTTCAAGCTGGTGCTTAAAGGTTACAGTTCCTGGAGACTTGCTCATCCAGAGGACGAGCACATCCAATAGATTCATAATGATGTTTATAAGAAGAAACTTCAGTTAGAACTGAAGAAATCTCTTGGATGAAGAGGTGAAATGTCTGCAGGAAACCTACTTTGTCCAATTGCTCTCGAAGTAACCAAATTTGGATTCAATGACCTGGGTGACTGAGAACCTACACAGAGTGATTGTCACCATAAGGATTTAAGTTTTTGTGGATATAATTATTAAATTAGGCTGTTAAATTAAATGTATTTAATTCCCTAATGACAGTAAGGGGAAATAACCCAGCCACTAGAGGGCACAAGCCTGTGTTTTTTTAGTGCCGGTCCCAAGCCCGGATAAATGGTGAGGGTTGCGTCAGGAATTGGCTTAAAAACATTTTGCCAAATCTAAGATGCGAGACAACAAAAAGATTTACATACTGGATCGGTCGGGGCCCGGGTTAACAACGACAGCCAACAGTGCTGTTAACCTACAGGGTACTGTTGGAAATTGGACATGGAGGTGGTTGGAGTTAGAGTGGAGAATGCGGAGGACAGGGTGAGATGGAAATTGTTGACTCGCTGTGGCAACCCCTAAAAAACGGGATAAGTCAAAAAAAGAAGAAGAAGTGAGGGGAAATACTTTAAAACCCAGTTTTGGCAATTATAAAAAAATAAAATGCATTGCTTTGATATTTTTCATAAAATCACTACTACAAGGTTACTACTATGTCTTTGTAGTTGTGTTATTGATAAAATTTGGACTAGAATATATACTGCAGTACTACTTACATACAGCTACAGGCAAAATATTAGTTATAAAGCAGCCATACCTTTGAACACAATATTAAAAACAAATGCCTGGTCCTGTTTACAGAGGACACATCGAAGCTCGACTCAACCTAAATCAGAAAGATTTCCCTATTAATTATTCAGCGCCATCATCTGTTCAACCAGATTGTACAACAGTGTTAATCAGCACCCATGCTTTTTGGTCATGAAAGAGAATCAGTTCTTATACAGTTAGCTGTCATTTAAATGCATTCCCACCTTCTTTCACCACTTTCACCCCCCCCGGCGTCCTATCACTCCTCATAATGAACCCATCGTATATCAGATCCCTGACATCTCTGCTTCTCATCAACTACTCCCAGGGTCTGGAGGCCGGGGGGGCTTTTTACGGCTTCTTTCTTATATATTCACATCAACATCATACTGTTTCAGAATCAAGTCAACACAGGAAAAAAAAAAAAAGCCATAAAATGCTTAAATGTCAATGATACTGCCCTGCAGTTGAAAGGTAATTATCAAAACAGGTCATGTATTAAGAAGTATTTTATGTGTGACTGTGGCCTAAGCTGTAGGTTGTTGACCATATTGATTTTAGGTTTGGGCTGTAAGCATTGTCAATATACTTATGGATTTAATGTGTGGCCACAGGGTGAACCAATTTGGTATCAGTGGGAGAAAAAATGTGGGGGAAAAAAAAAAAAAAAAACTGACGTCTTAACTCCTCTGCTGCTCACTGTCAGGTGATGAAGGAAGGAATAAGCATGTTCTCGGCATAAACCACCCACTAGCTGATGCTAATAGTACACCCAGAGTAAAACAATTTTTTTCATACCACCTACGGTATGAAAAAATTAGTAGAAAGTACAGTCTGCAGAGTACACAAAAAATAAACTCTAGGTTGAACCAGGAAAATCAACACAGCTCACTTAAGAGCTGTTAGACATAATGATTGTCGTTAAGATAGATTTCCTGCTGCATAGCTAAATATTAGAAAAAAAAATATGCAGAAAGGAAGAGATATAATTTGTTTTTTAAAAAAGAACATTGATTTTTGTCTAAATTAAGCAATTTTACCTGTGGAAATATACTTCATCAGGAGATTTACAAGATATTCCACTGCGGTTTTTGTCAACTTTTCTGTCAATTTCTTTTTTTTATTATTATTTGTATTGTTAAGGTGAGGTCTGTCTCTTCAATTTCCAAGTGCAGCTTTGTAAAATTCACTTTTTTTGGAAAAATAAGTTTTGCAATAGTCAAAACAACCGGCAATATTTGAGCTTTGCCTTCTTCTAATGACAGTAGGGACTTGAGACAAACAACCAAAAGTTTGACTAGAGTTTGATCCTTGTGATTTTTCTCATTAGCAGATCCACTGCAGGTTCTGTCTGACTGGACAGGAGGTCAGCTGACAAATCAGACGTGTGATTATCTCAGTAAATCAGGCAAAGCCGAAACTGGATAATCTGGGTCAAATCTCATTCTCACTCTCTCTAAACTGACAGTCATCATGTATTCATTAATGCCAAACCATGCATATGAAAGAGACAACTTGAAGGAAGGTTCAGAGTCTCATTTTGAGAGGCTGATTGTCAGAGAGGAAGAGATAAATCTTTTTTTCGCCCGGACCGGGAACTGCACACGGTGAGGTAAATCAGACACACGCTCTCATTTATAGTTAATGCAATCAGGGCCTCTCCGCGAACTCGCTCTCAAATCAACATTAGGTTCAAGGAAGGGAATCAAATATGTCTTGCTTTTAAGTGTTGTCAGCTAAAGGGGGTTAGTGTGCTGAGATAGGCAAAAGGGACGGCGAGCTGTGATAGCTTTAACGGAGTGGTTTCTACAGCAGAACTCAACGGGATGATAATGAGCTCTACTTTGATCAGAGGAGCATTGTTGTGCGATGATCATCGTTTGCGGTTGTGGCTGTGTATCCACACACACGGGCATTTGTGAGCCAGCAACGGTGCCTGATGAATATTTATGTGGAGTTGTCTGCAGTAATAGCCAGAGGAGCAGCTGGCTTGTTCTTGCACACACGGGAGATTCACCTCGTACCTTGTCACAACCTCCATTTTTTCATAATAATAATAATAATAAAAAATAGAAATACCTTCACTACAATTCACGGAAAGGCCATTTCTAAGGTAACTGAAGGTCATGCAACGCTGGAGAAGTTGGGTCCTTTTGGAATTTTATTGCCGTTATAAAACACAACAGTCCATTATCGGCTTGATTTGCTTCGGACGGCCGCGAGTAAAAATGATAATTGCATGCTAATTGCTTCGTTAAGTGTGTCAATTAATCATTCAAATGTAAACAATACCAACACAAACATTTATCCAACTCCATTTGAGGACTCCACTGTTGAGAACTGTTACATTTTGCTAATTAAAGGCAAACAAAGCCTACAAGTTGAACTGTGCATTTACTGTATTTACTCCAGGGCCCAAGTAAAACCAATGTGCTCTGCCAACAGCAACCACACTACTTCATATACTTGTCCCTTCGGGGGAAACACTGTAGTATATGCGGTAGATTTACTGTCTGTACTCAGCTTTATCCTCTGTGTTTATTTGCAATAATTAATCCCTGTTTTATATTCAAACATAACATTAAATTAGGCAGCAATGACAGAGTAGGAATCAGCCAACAGTTTGGGAATAACCTTTACACTAAACAACCTAATTGTTAAGTGACATGAAGTTGCTCTCAGTCAAGTTGGCATAGCAACAAAGGGCTGAAGATAAATTAAAACTTTTTTTTTTTTCTGCAAGGGCAACTAATGTAGCCCCATGGTGAAAATTATTTTGACCTCTCATATCCAGTGCACAGAGCAAACCACTGATAATTATATGATAATTTCCGGTAGAGGTTGAAGAAAAGTACACTTTTGTCCTTAAAACTTCCCAAATATGGCTTTTTTTTTATTGCGACTTCAAGGGTTCTGCCCCAACATCTGGTCTAGCAGATCATGTCCCCATAAAACCAACCTACAATATGTTGTTTTTTATTTTAATTATTATTATTTAATAGTCAAGTCTGTGGTGTCTGTTGACTGGTAATATCTTCTGATGGCTTTGCAGTGTTGAGGGAAGTTAAGGCTGATGTAGCATAGGTGCAGTAGCTCTGTCAGGCCATGTATCAGATGTAATGATACTCTAGGGTTGAAAATACTTATCGGATATCCTTAATCATAAAGACAAAATTACCTAAATAAGCTTTTTAAGAACATTTTGTGATCTTTCCCTTGACTAAAGTTGTTTTGCCTGCTGCCTGTCCTGTGTGTGTCCTACCAAAAGTCCTTCCCCAGAGTGACTCCACTCAACCAAGACAAGTCCATCTCCCCTTATAATGTGCATTTAATAAGAAATAAATTGAGGGGTGAATGAGTGCGGTTTAAGCCCTGTGATAATGACAGTTTCACTCTTCATGGCTTTGACGTGTTGGTGACAGCCGTCTGTAGGGCCTAATGGAGCCGTTCCACCAGCATCTGTTTAAGAATGCTTCATTGAGTTTACAATTAGTAAGGGCCACGGTTCACTGCATGACCACCCAGACTGGTCAAACCTGGAATACAGGCCAATCACAGGGTGGAAACAGGAGATGTGGTTCTTTGACTCGGCGAATCATTTCCTTTTTATGGAAGTGTCTGTAGGTTGTCTGTAGAAATCTGTAGATTTCTGAGATTAAAAGTTACGATGAAGTATCCCTGCTATTCTGAAGAGATGCGTGGTAATTCTGAAAATTGTTACTGTTGAGTACACGTTGGATTGATGTCACAGACAGCACGCTAACTTAGAGGTGGCAAGATTATGGTAATTGTCAATCAACCATTCAATCAGATTTTTGGTAACATTTTTGGCAACACCCCTGTCCTTTCTTCCTTCCGTCAGCCAAGTTAAGGAAAAACTACCAAAAAAAAAAAACCCTTGTAGCAAGGAGAAAAGAGAAGGTAGAAACTTTCGGTAGACTGACGTGCAGTAGATGTTACCCAAAACATGCAATACACAAATAAAAATAAACAAATAAATAAACAAAATAGTGAGTTCAGAACGTAAAGTAGTATCTGATTTCTGTAGAAGAGTGGGATCAGTCACATGTGTGATACATGTCAGGGGTGGGGGTCGGGGGTGGGGACAAGAGGGGGGGGGGGGGGGGGGGGGGGGGGGGGGGTGCAGTGGGTAGTGGATGTGACTTGAGGAAAGGCTAGAAGAAGTAAAGACCAAAAAGTCAATGTTCACATTTTTGGTGCGAGATGAAAAATGCCCCCCAGCAGTCTAGGCCTTTAGCAGCATATGTTTAGATTAATTTAATCAGGGCTTTATTGTTTAGGGCCTGCGATTAGTAATATTTAGAAGTAGTTTTCTTGAATCAGGTATACCCTATACTATATCGAGGCAGGGCATAGATACCACATTGACGTAAAAGTCTGAACATACTACAGATAAATATACACAAACATTTAAAGATTAGATTAGTGCTGATCATTAACAGCGGCCGTAAAAGTGAATTTCAACGGCCAGTGAACTGTTGATTATTTTTCAAGGTCCGAAGTTGGTCGCAAAATTATCGTTCCCTGGGAAACAAGGGATAATCATGAATCTTACTTTAAGCATTACTTTGTCACAAGTGCTCTCTCTTACAGCTGTCTCTTATACACATC